>PVJX010015010.1:0-43531 GCA_004027295.1 Dolichotis patagonum
CCATTGATCATTTTCTGTTATTCGGTTCAGAAAGCCCTGGAATTCTTTCACTATATGCATGGCTTTATAATATTGTGTTATGTTTGATATTATTGTAATTGAAACTATGCTCAACTATAGCAGAGTAAGAGATATGGTGTTAGATACTGTTGATGTCCAGTTGACTTAATGTAAAGTACTGTGTTGCCTATGTTGTCCTCTTCTGATCTGCTCTGTACTGTCCCCTTTTCTTTTATTCTCTTTTAAATAAAAAAAAATTCCATTTTATCATCATGTCTGGGTTATATATGTCAAGCAGTATGACCACACTGGACCACATCAGTACAGCAAGGATAAAAAAAATCAAGAGAAACAGAGGCACAAAATACCCAAAGTGGTGTTCACATTTTCAAACAGGATTGCACTGCTTTCCTGATAGAGCTGCTCGGGGGAGACAAGTGAATACATCTCTCCAAACTGCAGACAACTGGGTAATGCTCATGTTCCACAGGGGACAATATGAAGACTGGAAGGAATGACACCAAAGTGATATTTGAGTTTCAAACGAAAATGACTTGATCAACCTAAAAGTAACTAACAACAAAATGCATTGAATATGCACAAAACAAGTTGAATACAAATGTCTTGAATTGTATTTCAGATATAACACAAAGACCAATTTATAATACAACACTAAATACCACATGTACCTTACTGAATGCAGAGCACTGTGAATAACTGGTTGTTCACACATGGTTTCTTTTTTCTGAGACCTGCCACTCATCTGTGTACCCCCTAACATGAGCATATAAAGTTTGCAATGAGCTATGTTTCAGTAGTAGAGTATACGAATCAACTTAAAAATTCAATAAAAGTTTAAACTGTAAACATGTTCTCTTCATTATCTAAGGACCCCATGGACAATATGAAACATAATCAGGGATGGGGACAAATCCTCAATGTATATCTCATGTTGAAAAAGCTCTTGCTCAGTTCTCTAGGGTGGCCTTGGTTTTTAAACACTCCTTAGTCTTACAAGGGTTTGGCATTAAATTTGTGCACCACCATGACTCAGTGTTTTTACTTTACCCCAACAGTGAATACTTGTGGAAATTTTGTGACATAAAAATGAAAACACTGATCAAGGGATGGTAGTGCATGGCTGAAAATTTAGCACTACAATGAATGATGCATGAGAATCACTTTAAACTTTTTGGCTCTTTACACTTCCCTCACCTCAGGGTTTCATGCTATAAAAATTCCTAGAAAATTGGAGTCTTTTGCAATCTACGTGAGACCCCTTCTGTCGCTCTCTCTCTGACTGAATCTATCTTTCTCTCAATAAATACTTCTGCTCTTAACCTTAGTTGTCCTTAACATTCATTATTAAATTTAAGAGAATGTTAACTTGTACTGGACATATAATAGGTTGAGACTTTCATGCCTCTATATCCAACTCTGCAGTTAAAGTACTGGCAAGGTCTCAAAGCTTTTTGCCACCTTAGACAAAGTGATAAGAACTTGTCTCAAAATGCAACAAAAATTGTTTTTGGAAATTAAACATTTTTTCAAAATTTGGAGGATGTGGTAAGGGCCAAATTTCTGAGGTCAGTCACAGGACAATAAGAAACATGAAATATGCCTTAAAATCTTTGATGTCCAACAGAAACTCCTTCTCATGCTACTTTCATTGTAATGTCCAGCATAACTTCAAACCTCCAGTACTACAGGTCTAATTTCCTGTCTTACCTCAGACATGCTTAGGGGAGCTGATAAGTAGACACAGAAGAAGTATTTATCCATGACTGAGTTTCCCTCCTTTGTATAGGCCTGTGACACTTTTCCTACTCTCAGTCCTAGCAAGCAGACAATCTTTCAGTGCTGTCACACTAGCTCAAGCTCACCTCAGAAGACCTTTACTCTTCTGGCTGCTGATTGGACCTCCCTCCACATACCCCTGCTCTCCCATTTTCTTTCAATCACTTTGGCTCTTCTTATTCAAAAAGAACTTATGTTCCTATTCTTTACTACTCATGCAGATCCTGACTATGTGAATATACCCCTACTTCAGTAAAAAGTCCATCTCAGTGTTTAATTTGCTTTTTTTTTTGTCTTTATGAGACAGGGTCTCACAATGCAGTTTAGGATACTGTTGAGCTCAATTCATAGACCAGGCTTGCCTTAAACTTGTAAGGATCCTCTCATATCAGCCTACTGAGTGCTGGGATTAAGGGAGAGTTCCACTAGGCCCCCCTCAGTGTTTCAAATTTCAGTTCAAATTCCAAGCACAACCCCAAGGCTGCAGCAATATTTTCACATTTGACACCCATTTTCATTTCCACTCTCATATTCATCTCATATTTATCACATCTGTACATCCCTGCAGACACCAGTTTTCTGTGTTTCTCAGAGGGGAATTAACAGGCAGCACCTACAGGAAGTTGTTCTCTGCAGGAACTTTCCTCTCAGGAGCTAATGCATCACCATCTCCCAAATACTTCACAACATTCTAAACTATGAAAAGCCTTGCTTCATGAGTTCAGTTGTTAAAAAGTGTTGATTTACTTGCCCTATACATAAGGCACTAGCTAAGGAAAGGGCCTGAGTTAAAGTAGAAAAATTAGTGGCTTTGATAGGAATTAAAAGGAGAATAGGCAATGACCTAGGGCTTTGAACCAGCAGGGAATTTTCTTCCCCACAATAAAAGGCAGCTTCCTGTGTACTATGGTGACTTGCAGCTGGTAATTACTAAAATCCTGAGACAACAGAAATGTAAATACAAACAGCCAGTTTATCTCTAAACCCTGTTTCCTGTAGACCCCACAGGCTAAAGAAATGGGTTAGAGAACCTGGCTCAAAGTACTTCTTTTTACTGGGTGCTGTGACTCAGGACTATAATCTCCTCACACTGGCCCAGAGTTCAAAACTAGGCCAGACTACACAGATACACTCTGTATCCAAACAATAAAAATAAAGCAGAAAAGAAAAAAGAAAAAGAAAAAAAGATAGATAGATAGATAGATAGATAGACAGATAGATGGATAGATAGATATAGATAGATGGGGGTCTATTTCAAATTCATAGAGCCACATGTACTTGGCTGACTACCCATCTGGGAAGCATTCCAAAAGTCAAGGAGACCTTCTCATTTCTTATTTTGCTTCCAGAACTTCACACTCAGTGTTGAGAGATGATGAGTTCTGTTTATGCAGTAAAATCATTCAAGAACAGGTCTTACATAAGAAATTAACACAGTAGTTTTCTGTCAGCTTAAGACACAACTTAGATTTGCCCTCAAACCTCTGATCACCCCAAACACAGCTGGGACATTCTGGGCTTATAGTGATTCTACCCATTTCCTTCCAAAACTCATACAATTCCTTCCCATTCCCAGCTACAGGACCTTCAAGTTACCATTGTGATGCTTGAGGGTGTGGGAGAATCATTTGCAGCCCTCCTTAAGAAATCACAGAAAATAGAGGTGAGCTCAGCTCCAGGCCCTCAGCACTGAACTCACAGGGAGCACTTCTGCACCAGGGCCAGGGCTCCTCCCTTGACTCACCTGATTGGGTGTGCAGCCCCCCTCCCTTTATCAATGATTTGCTCCATGGCCAGTCTCTCGCCTGTGATGTCACCTTCACCTGCCAGGATTCATACTTCCCTTTAAGAACTTAACTGCTGGCTTTTTAGAGCTGCCCTGAATTTCCTAAAGGGCTCAGTGTCCTCTCCTGAGGCTGGATCCTAAACGTTCCCAGGTCAATGTCCTCTGGAAGAGTCAATCCCTTCATGAAAGAAAAGATTATTTGGCCAGGTCAGACCACGACAAACTGGAATGGGTAGGGGCGGCTCTCAGGAATGAGGCCATAAGCTTTATTGCCAAGATTTTCACAGGGTCTCTCTCAGTCTGCTCATTTTCATTGAACTAATTATTATGTGTCCACCAAGCAAACTCCATTACAGTGTAAATGATGAAACTACAGAAACACAGTAATAGGTTTATGGGAAAAAGTAAAGATGAAGGAAAATCCAAATGCCCAGCTGCTTCAGAAAAGCTTCATTCTTTATCCAGTGTCATAAATCATACCTAATTTTGAAGATAAATCTAGCCAAGCATGAGGTTCACTATGATTGCTGAAACAGTCCTGCATTTGATGCACTAGATCACCTCCTGGTAGGGAGTATGGGATAGAAAAACACTTTAGACTGTAAGCGAAAACATGCCTATCATGGCATGTATGTTTGTGTTCCACTCCAGTGTCATTATATTAGTGCATTGGCCTGTTGCCAAATTGACTTGACTTCATTATCTTAGGTTGCTTTTAACCAACACATATATTGTAGATGTAAAATACAGATAGCATGAAACAAAATCTAATGAAGCTGCTATTGGAATTTGCAGGCAGGCAATGGTACCTGGACTGGGATCCCAAGACCTGGCACAAGATCCAGGGAAAGGGGGTTTTGCCTCTTTAACCAAGGCAGCCAGGAACAAAGGCCCTCAGATTTCTGACCACTACCTTCTCACAGGTAGCTGTCTGACCCTCATTTCTTTTCTATTTTCCAAACAAAATGTTTGCATTTTCCATTTCAATCTTGCTACCTCTAAGCCCTTATTTTTATGAATGTTACACTTGCTCATTTACTATAGGGCTTTGGTATGGTGTGCACCCCCACGTGTGACTAGGTCAGGTAGAAAATGATTTATCTTCTTTTTTATGGATTCCACTTATTTAGCAGCCAAAAACTTTTTTCTTTTCTTTTTTACTCTCTAGTAAAATAAGAAATATATCTCTCCTAATTTCCTGTTTTCGTCCCCAGCTACATTATTTGTCCTGCGTCCCCAAGCTCTACCCCAAGTTTCTACCAAATTAAGAGGTTCAATAATTTTCTTTGTAGTGATTACTGGTTGGCTAGTGATAATAGTCTTGCTCTCTACATAATAACAGTGACCCTTGAATAAGACATTTTCTTGTAAGTGTCCTAATAAGGGTTTTTATTAGCAATCCTGTATCTAACCAGATTTAATATGATGGGTGTATCTGACATCAAATGAAAAATTTCTGTTTCTAAGCATCAAGCTTCTGACTTATCTGAGCCCCTAATTCACTCCTTAGAAAAGACTGGAAACCTGGCACTAGCAGGTTCCATGGGAAATTCTTGCAGATTGTTTGGCACAAGGTCTCTGTGCAACCTCCATAGTGCACAGGCACTTTAATATTATTATTTTATATTATTATTATTTTATTATTTATTACTATTATATTATTATTTTAATATTAAAAACATTCTGTTATTAATACATTTTGGATTCCTGAGTGTTTTTGTACTTACAACAAGAGAAGGCAACTGAATTTTTGACTTTCTTCATTTCTGTTACTGAACTTTCTATCACTGTGATAAAGTATCTGAAAATTTCAAATACTAAAAATGAAATTTTTAGTGGAGGTGAATTTTATCTCATACTTTCTGAAGATCAGACCATGGTGGGAATGTAAGACATAGTACAGCTGGTCAACTCATATCATTAAAGATATAGAGTAAGATATGAAGCATTTACATGAAAGGAGAAAGAGTCCAATGGCACTATGTGTGTGTCTCTCTGGGTGTCCTTGTTTCTGTCTCTCTCTCTCTGTGTATGTGTATGTATATGTGTATGTGTCTGTGAGCACCCAGGGATTCTACAGTCCTACCAGGAGCCCCCTCACCATTGCTACTCTACATAGCTCATGACCTGCATCACAGTGCAGCTCAGCATCCTGGTGAACTAAAGCTCAATTTTCTGTCTCCACATGGTTGTTCTGTCTTGGTATGCATTGATATCACTCCCTGTGTCTCTCACACAGTGAGGCACAGCAAGGTCATCAGGGTCACATAGGGCAGCTGCTACAAAACAAGCTCTAGAACTGGTCTCTGGAGTTGAATGTATTGCACTGAAATGAAGCCTGTAGTAAGCACAACCTCCAGTATCTGTGAGCACAAAGTATTCCAACCCTAGAAATTTCTCAGGACTAACATGTAGGAGACAACACACACTGATAACTGACAATGTTATGTAAAAAGCTAGAACAAAATTAGTGCTTATTGACTAGAGATGCTATGTACTGCTGCCTTCCATCTAAGGTGACACTGAAAGATGCAATACCTGACATGTCTTACATGCAGCTCAGATAACACTATTTCCAGCTCCAATCTGATCTATCCTCTGTCACTAACCCTCATATTCCACAGGCAACCACCAGCATTGGGGCTTAGGAATCCAAAGAATGCCCTTAGTTCTCTGGAAGTGTCCCCTTGAGATGAAAATGGCCTCTGCAGGGAACTTAATTCTGGCTTTGCTAACATTCTCCTTGTGTCCATTTTCACTGGAGAGGTGTCTCTGAGCTGCAAAAGAAGGTTGACAGTAGGAAAAGGTACTTTTACAGGTCCCCAATGCTTGTTTGAATCTGAGCCCTCCTGTTTCAAATCCAGTGTACTCAGGGACTTCCTTCATGGTACACCAACACCTTCACTGTGGTAATTCAGAAAAAAAGGACATAAAGTTCTAAAGGCGTTTAAATTCTAACTTGGATTTCCTACAGTCTGCATAGTAGTCCTGGAGATTTATCATGCATCTTTGTATAAAATAACCTCTCTGCCCAGAAACCTGTTGGTGTTGCCAAAGGAAAAACAGGACATTTGTGGATGAAGGAGTCCTATATTTCTGCAGATTTTACCTTCCAGGGCCACATATAGGAGAAAGATATGTAAAGGATTTCAGTATTTATAGGTCTCTAATTTTAGATAATTCAAGATCCAGGTCCTGGAGGAACATGTTCCTTTTTTGAAAACAGTTCTTGATTGAGTTGAAGGGCAGGTCCCCTGTCAAGTTCCCTTCTTCTCCCCCTACTACAGGCAGAGACCTGTCTTGATCTTATACATGTCCTAGAGTGCCTCCTATGCACAGCAAGAGGTCACTTAGTATCATCACTTTGCACACTGACCCTGGTGGTATGGATACAGGGTCACCAACTGGAGGCAGCAGTTGCCTGTTAAGAGGCTTCATCTCCATGAAAGAGACCTACATTCTACAAGAATCATTCTAGCCACATTGGACACCATGCTGGTCTTGTGGGCTCCAGATACTGGTCTTTTCTATTCCTGACCTCAGAAACCAGGGATAAATGTGGACACAAACATCCTTGAGTCTGTCAGGTGTGTGACCAGTTGGGTAAAGGAACATGTCTATCAGCTGTGTCCTTCTGGGTCTGTGACTCTAGCTACACCTCATGGCCCACCTGGATGTCCCAAATACCCAGCTGAGAAAAATCTTGCAGTGATCACTAAGGGGAGATGGAGAAATGGGCTTGAGGCCTTGGGGGCTCTGAGCATGGTGTGGAAGGCGATGGAGGCAGAGGCATCTAAAGGCTGTCTTGCCCTCTCCTCTGTCTCTGCTGCTGTCTGCAGCCTCACTGAGTTCTCTTTGATGAACTTGGGTCCTGAAGCTCCCTCAGACCTAACCCTCTCTCATCCCACTGAGTGCCTGACACTGTATGAGTCTGTGTTCACTAGGATTTCCTATCATGGAAATCCATAAGAAATGTCTAGGAATATGGATCATTATCACCTGACAACTGCTCCTTCCTGTGGGATATCCCATTTGCTTTCATTTATCTCACCTCTCGACTATTTTAACTCCTAAAGATGATATTTGAAGGCAGCATGGTTCTTCTGTACTTGGAAGACTTTATCTACATTAGGACTCATTTCTGGAAATGTCCTTCCTTCCATCCAGACCAAGGTCTGTGTCCATTTCTCAATGATCAGTCCTCTTCTTCCACATCAAGGCCCTGCATGATATTTATTAATATTCCCCTTGGGATTCTGAGGGCTTCTGGAGGTATCCTGTGGTCTTTCTCGTGCCTAGAAACATAACGTGGCCTCCTCATGGTCTTCTCCTGTCCTCCAGGTATCCAGCATCTCCCCATCAGTGCTCCCTCCACTGTGGCTCTAAGGCACATGGTGTACCAGGTTGTGGGGCTCTGCTGGGATTCTGGACATTCTGTATTCCCTGGTTAATCAGTGATCATTCAGTCTGTAATTTTATTTCTTTCATTGTTTAACAAAAATAGAGTGATGTTGATTCCATCCAGATTTTTGAGATTTGAATATGTGGGTATAGTTTTCTATTCGTTTACAGGTTGGAGAAAAAGGTAGGTACAATTTCACTAGCAAATTTTGAACTCCTATTTGAATCAGGGTTGTAAGATCAATAATTGAAAATGACATTTGCACATCATGACTGAAAACACAATAAAAGAGAAACAGAAGGATATTCGTAAAATTTTAGACTTTTCAGTGATCTTTTGTTAGCTGGAGTTAAGAAGATCCATCAGAGGTGGTCTGGCTAAATTTCGGTGATAATGTGTTCTGGAGGATGTCCTTGTTTTGGTCTGGAAACAACAGAAGCACCTGGGACATCACATGAGGAACAGGAAATCTCAGTCCTTAACCACAGGGCACATCAGTGATGATGCTGGTCCAGCTCAAATGCAAGGCAGGGAGAGGAGGTTGAGGTGCATCTGACTTCCCAGAATGATTGTGACCATGAGGTCCATGGTCACCTCTGAGGGACAGTGGCCTGTGTATGAGAATCATAGCTCTGCCTTCAGGAGAAAGGCAACTGTGGGAGGATAGAATGCAAAACTTTTGTTCTACTCATTATGAACCTGTTTGAAAGGAGACCATAATCTTATCACTATTACTAGCTATACAGGTATGTTTCAATATTTTATGAAAATTTAGATATATAAGACTGATATTATTACTGTAGCTTTGTACTATAATTTCAAGTCAGGGATTGAGATGCCTACTGCCTTGCCTTTGTTGCTTAGAGTTGCCTTTGCTATTCTAGGTATCTTCTGGTTCCAGATGAATTTTAGGAGTGATTTCTCTAGATCTATGAGGTATGTTAGTGGTATTTTGATTGGGGTTGCACTGAATCTGTATAGTAACTTTGGGAGAATGGCCATTTTCACAATGTTTGTTTTCATATCCATGAACAGGGAATGTCTTTCTTTTCCTCTTCCATTTCCTTTTTCATGGTATTATAATTTTCCCTGTAGAGGTCTTTTACTTCTTTCGTGAGATTAATTCCTAAGTATTTAATTTTTTTGGACGCTAGTGTGAAGGGTGTTGCTTCTCTTTTATTTCTCTCTAAGTACTTTTGTTGTGAATGTATAGAAATGCTATCGACTTTTGAGTATTTCCTTTGTATCCAGCTACCTTGCTGAATTTATTTATTATATCTAGGAGTCTTTCAATAGAGTTTTGGGGGTCTTCTATGTAAAGTATCATGTCAACTGCAAATAATGATAATTTAACTTCCTCATTTCCTATCTTTACTCCTTTTATTTCTCTTTCCTGTCTTATTACTCTGGCTAGTATTTCCCGTACTTTGTTGAATAGGAGTGGTGACAGGGGACATCCTTGTCTTGTGCCTGATATTAAGGTAAAGGCTTTCAGTTTTTGACCATTTAATATGATGCTGGCTGTTGGTTTGTCATAGATGGCCTTTATCATAATGAGGTAAGACCATCTATTCCAATTCTCTGTAAGGTTCTTATCATGAATGAGTGTTGGACCTTATCAAAGCTTTTTCTGTATCTATAGAGATGATCATGTGGTTCTTAATTTTGGCTCTATTGATTTGATGAATTACATTTATTGATTTGTGTATATTGAACCATCCCTCCATTCCTGGGCTGAATCCCACTAGGTCATGTTGTATAATCTTCTTGATGATTTGCTGAATCCTGTTTGCCAATATTTTATTGAGAATTTTTGCATCTATGTTCATTAGGGAGATTGGCCTATAGTTCTCTTTTTTAGTTGGGTCTTTCTCTGGTTTTGGTAATAGAGTAATGTTTCAATGGTTTTATTTTGTTTTGTTTGACTTTATTATGTGTGATTGTATGAACAGCTGTTTTGAAGAAAACAAAACATGGCAGCCATTGCTGATTTAATATCATTTTCTTTTGAAGTCCTACCATGCTTCTATTCTTCTATTACCATCGGTTCTATTATGTTGTGTCTTATTGGGATTTTAATATATGTGATAGTATAAACAAAATTTTTTATGGATAATGAAATATTATAGTAGACATTGATCATTCTTTGTTATTTGGTTCATAATACCCTGTCATTCTCTCATTCTTTTGAATGGTTTTAAACTATATTTTTATGTTTGATATTATTGTATTTGAGACTGTGTTCAACTATAGCTGAGAAAGAAATATTTTTATAGCTACTGTTAATATCTGGTTGTCTGATTGTAAAGTACTGTGTTGCTTATGTTGTTCTATTCCAATCTGTTTGTTCTGTGCTCTTTTGTTTTATTCTCTTTAAAATAAAAAGATGCTAAATTAACTGAGAAAATACTGATAAATACAGAATTAACTAAGGCAACCTGAGATAAAGTAAATACATGATGGAAAATCTGTGAGAATCTGTTAATAAATAGTGAATATTATGATGCTGAAGTATTTAATATTGTATTTGAGAAAGAGAGAAGAGAGAGAGAGAAAGAAAGAAAGAGAGAAAGAGACAGAAAGAGAAAAAGAGAGAGAGACTATACTGTATTATGCAGTATTATGAATCCTTAATTTCTAATGTCTAAAAGGAAAGTGAGGCCAAAGTCATGCTCAGTACGCTGTCACAGGATGAGAACACTTAAATCCTTGGACGCTGCCCTGAGTTTAACCAGGTTGACTCCTCCTTTTCTCTCTGAGGTCTCTGTGGGCTACTGGGGTGGAATCTGGTGATGAGGTCCTCTGAGAGAGCTGAAGAGAAGAGAGGCCTCTGCAGTATCAGAATTTAGAAGTAAGAACGTGATGGATTGAATTTTCTAAAATGAAGCATTTGTTTCTGAATGAGGTATGTTCTTCTTATCCAGAAAAAATTAGTACATTCATTTTAGATCATGATTAATTGTTGTATTAAAGACATATTCTATGGTTGTGTCTAGAGTGAATCTTCTAGGCTGGTGAGGAGAAATTTGTTTTTCAGCACAATGAAAGAGAACTCCATAGGATACAAGAGTAGCAGAACATGAGCAGTGATTCTTGTCAACGCCTACATGACAGACTTGGAGTGATGTAGAGACAGAGTAGGAAATGTCTTGGGTATGGAGTGTCATGCCAGATACTGTAAGGACATCCTTAACAACACTGCATCTTTATGTGAAGCTGGTTTTTTACTTTGGTGGTCACAAGAAACCCCTGCTTGTTAAAAACATCCTAGATTTATGTCTGGGTTCACACTGAAGTCCTCTCACTGTGTCTTGCACTGTAAAACATGACTATGTCCCTGAAGGTGATGGAGTTCAGTTGTAGGGAACAGTGGCTCTTATCTGTGTCAGCAGTGAGGAGAGGCAGCCTTTGAAAGCCAGGTGGTACTTTGTGCTCCCCAACAAGTACTGCATCCACTGTAGAGTTTTCCCAGGAGGTTGGCAGATCCAAGTCCAGTACTAACTTGAGACAGAGCCTCTGGTGACAGTGCACATAAGGGACAGGGTCTCTAGCTTCAACAGGCTTGGTCCTGACTCCCAAAATGTCAGATCAGGCAGCACACCTGAGGACAAGGGGAGTCATGAAGAATCTTCCATTTCCACACCCAGGCTCCTTAAACATCTAGAGAACCCAGGACCCTCATTCAGGGGAGTATCCATCAGGCACAGAAGGGTCCACACTGTTTGTTTGTTGCCTGCAGATTGAATACCTCCCTGGTAGCTTAGGGAGTGTCAAGAATTTGTTCTGCTAAGCCCTAGACTAATTTGAATGTATGTGTTGAGGGGTAACTTATAGGATGCTGAGCCAGGGTGACGGTCACTGGTGTCCAGTGTCTGGCTTTACTGTGTATGGGAGCTGCCCAGCCTGGCATTGACCATGTGAGATTTACCCCTGTCTAAGCTGCACTGTGTTCTTTGCTTTTGCATGGGTGGTTCATGCATTTGATGAGCATGGAAAGGAAATGTTGAGGTTTTCCCTCCTGCCTTCTATTGTTACAGAAAATCCACTGTCAACCAGGTAGAAGGCGCTTTGCACTGAGGAATCTAGCAATCAACATTAGTGATAGCAATGCCACTTGGATGTTGACTCCATTGTCTAAATCACCAGTGATGAGCCAGCTTTGAGTTCAGTTTAAATAGTTTGCAAGCAGAAATACAAGGCAGGTGACAGGTTATTACATGATTGGCTTCCTGAATTGAGTTAAGTCACATATTGCCAAACAAGTTAACTCTAAATAGATTTACTAAAAAGCAATCATGTAATGAAATATAGGAACATCCTGGGGACAAGGAGAAAAGACTTGAGTGAAACAAGCAAAGTTAAAAGTATCCTTTATTGTATTACTTTGTTCCAACCAAACTCCTTGAAACAAGTTGGAAACAAGATACATGTTCTTTTAACTAAGGGAATCACAAGCTAGGAATAGTCAGACTGATCAATGCATGATCAGAGGAAAAGCAGCTGGGCATTCAAGGCTGACTTCATTCAGAAGGGTGGTTACATGACAGTCAGCAGGAGTATAGGCAGAGGACACTATTTGATTTTTCACTTGCTATCATGTCTGTACGTTTGCTCTGCTAACTGTGCTTTTACTATTTTATAACCATGCTCTTACACTGTGAGACAATCAGGCCTTGGTTGCAATTTCAATGTCCAGGCAACACTTCATGTAGGTGTTTTACTGGTGGAGGTGCACAGTGTACTTTGCCAACCTGTCTGGGACTATAATGGTCTACCTCCATCAGATATGGGTCTTTCAGAATTTACATTGATTTACTCTCCAACATCTCTATTATTCTATGTTTATCATATGTGTTTCACATCACTTGCTTAGCTCTTCAATATTCTTTTTAGTGTCCTTTTTAAATTGTTGTTTTGTTTAACTGCCCCTGTGTCTTATTACTTATGCCTTCTGTGCTTGTGCCAGTTTTTACATTGAATGGTTTTGTTATCCCCTTAAAATGACACTGAGTGATTCACTTTGAGGCTTTTGGGTTCTTCCCCAACAGTGCTACATGAATGGGTTTAGTGAGAGTTGGGTATTCTGGGAAGAATTCCATTGGATTTCCCTCTTGTGTTTCTATTTGTGTTTGTTTGTTTTCTGTTGAGACTAGTTAGTTTATTGCACTGGACTGTTTATTGTAGCGATGTCTGTGGTTAATTTCTATTTTTCAGTGATGTTCCCTGGATGTGATAAACCAGCAGCCTTTGTGTCTGTCCCAGGATTCAGCCCCCTCCATTTAATTGATATTTGATGTTGTAACATGCTGGGCCTCATACACAGTTCTCCTGCAGTGGCCCACGGTGTTACTAATGACACCAAGTTCACATAGATATTTGCATTTCAAAGAAAGTCAATTCATAGCAATAGTTATGTTACTTTGGTACAGTAATTAATCAGAATCCATTATGTCACTAAATGCAAAATGAAAATTAAAATTAAGGACCAATAAAGACTTACACTAATCTATTAAAAAGAAATGTATATTTATGGTATGAACACTAAGAGAAACAAAACATTCACCTGCTGTGAACCTAAAGTAAATATCTACTCAATGGAATACATTTCTCTTTGTAAATTAGAACATTTTTCAATGTCATCACTGTAATGTACACTAGTTATGTAAAGATTCATAAAGTTCAATAGCTGCACTAGTCAAGATGGAGGTGTGTAAAAGAAGAGAAAGGAAAAGAAATGTCCAAATTAATAAACAAGATATGAGAAATTTTAGTATTTGGAAACGTAAATATGGGCAGGTGATGGGGTCTTGAGAACCCGATCATGGCTTGATTCACCCTCTCATTGCACAGTGGATTGGTAGGTTGTTAATGAGGGGCTTAGCTATAAGAGGGGCTATATTCTTGACCACCTATTGTCTCTCAGATGATTCCACCTCTTTGTGCAGACCCAGTGTGAAGTGCTCTCCTTAAACCAGCAGAGGCTTGTGCGGAGCTCTTGGGCAACTATAAAAATGATGACAATAAACCCCAATCCTTCAGAACTTAATCACTCTGCTCCATCCATTCTAGTGCAGCCACATAAAATGGACTCAGATACCTACCAAGCGCCATGAGTTGGAGGACGTTTTCCTAACAAAATATAGAAGGTGGCAACACATTCTCTTCCTGCATTGCTAAGTGTGGACAAAAAACTTATGGAAGGTAAAATTATTATCAACCGCCACTTCCCCAGAATTACAGCTACTTGTTCACTAATGACATTTGCACTAAGCCAAGATATTAATGACTTGTACAGCTGTGCCACAAGAAAGAGATTTTAGAGCCACCTCTTAGGGTGGTTCTCAAATAGGTGGGCTAAAATATACACTCTTTGCCACATGAAGGTAATTTTGGCTCTATGCTGAATAGCTCTTCAGGTAACATTTCCTCTACCTTTTTAGATGTTGTGAATAATCCATGAATTATAATTATTTCAAATTATTTCTCCATGTCTCTATGATTATCATATAGCTGTTTCATGCACATCAGGAATTAGTCTTTATACTCTTATAGATTTTATTTCACTAGTACTGTACTTATATGTTGTGTCTATCTTGCCATTGTCCCCATTCTAACTCTTATAATTAATTCTTTTCCAGCAAAATGCATGTTCCACAGAAGTGTCCTACTTACTTGAGGACACACACTAAAGCACTGGGTGAATTGCTCCACATATTTCCACCAGCAAATTATCCTGCATGGAACCAGACAGAGACACAGTTGTTAAGAATATTTGAATTCAGGCTGAAATCTCGGGAAATGAAGACATTTTGAATGTGTGATTCTCACATAGGATAGGAAAAGCAATGTGGATGTGGGATTGGAATGAGGTTTCCACCTAAGTGAAGATCTTTGTAGAAAGTATATTTAGTTCTTCATGGACAAGTGAAATTGTGTTTACTGTGCACAAAATGCTGTTTTGAAGTGCATCTACACAGTGGAATGCTACCACTGAACCAGTTAACACCCAAATTATGTGCTTAAACCTGTAGTGAGATTTAAGATTTTGCAGACATAAAACCAAGGAAATAGAGTACTCAGGAAGTGCAGGCTCAGAAATGGTAGAAAACCAACCCTGAGCCCCTCTGCCTAAAATGGGACATCAGTGACAAACTAAGACATTACCAGTTAAGGATGCCATTAGCAGATGAGGACCCTAGGGGTAAGAAGCAAGACACTATCCATGTCATGCCTGTGTCTGAGGACCACTGCACCTCTAATGATGTCTTGATATTAGAAACCACATCAAATGAAAGGAAAAAACATTATACTAAAGCTGAAGACAAAATGACACAGGGTACACATGCATAGGCTTCGTACAAATATTTCTGAATTTTCTAATATTATAAAATAGATAAAAATAAAACACTAAAAATGAAAGAACAGCTGAAGAATCAATTTTAATGAAGAAAACTTTCTGAAGTTTCAAAAGTCAAACAACAGAATAACTACAGACATAGACATAAGTAATCTCTCAGGGAATGAATCACACCACACTTAAAATCAAGCATAGAACAAACAATTTTACTTTCAAAGGGGCATAGGAAGAAAATACAGCATATTTAATGCAATGTAAATTGTTCTATGTTTATAAAATATAAACAATAGCAAATATTCAAAATAACCAACATCGGTTTCATATGCATGGAATTGGCTGGAGCTGAATTTAAATAATGTTCTTTTATGCAGAGTGTTGGGATGTGCCTGAAGGAGGAGGGTGAGAAGAAGCAACTTGGGCCAGTTGAGAAATTCCTCGAAGCTGGTAAAGGTATGCATATGTGTCTGTGTACAGCACTGATTTCATTTCCAAGTGAAGGTGCAGCGTGAAGGGTTTTGTGGAAGAGACCAGAGTGAAGTAGGCCCAGGTGCAGGGAAATTCATTTTTCAACCAAGAAAAAATGGGTGCTTAGGAGTCAAGAGTACAAAAATGTAAAAATGCCATGTCTTTTTTTTCAATTTGAGCCTATTCTCATAAGTGAAATAAATAAGAATCATATTTATAAATCACATTGTGTCTCTAGTGTAAAAAGTAATAACAACTGTAGGAGTAATAACACTCAAAATGTGTAATTGCTATTGTCAAATACGAGGAAAAGAAAGTGCTCTCAAGAATATGACTCTGTGTGTGTTTAAGTGTGCAGGATTGATAAACATTTTACTAAGTTTTTTTAAAAATTTTTTTATTTAACGAGAAGAAGAAAGGAAAAAATAACTAAAGCAAAACAGAAAGAGGGTAGTAACAATACAGAATTCCAAAAGGGAAAGAAAAGAACAACAACCACCACCGCAATAAAAAAAACCCAAAACAAAAACAAAAATACTAAGAAATCACCAGTTGATAAGTTACATATTTTCATCACTGGAAATAGTTGTTCAAGTTACAAAGTTAAAATATACAAAGTACACATTCAAACAATGAGACCGTTAACAGTTCTGCTCAACATTCTAACAAAAACAGTAATATGGTCATCTATCTTACACACTTAAAAAAACTTGCAGTTATATCCTTTAGAGCACTTTCTTTTCCTCTTTCCTTTTTACATTAGCAATTACACATTTTGGGTTTTATTACTCCTACAGTTCTTACTACTTTTTACACTAAAGACACAATATGATATTTATAAATATGATTCTTATTTATTTCACTAATGAGGAGAGTCTCAAGTTGTCTCAATTTCCCTATGAAGGCCTCAAGATCATTCTTTTTTATAGCTGAGTAATACACCATTGTATAAAAAGACCACATCCTTTTCATCCACTCTGCAGTTGATGGGAATCTTGGTTGTTTCCAAGTTTTAGCTATTAAATTTTTTGTTGCTGTGAACATAGGTGCATATATATCACTGTGATATGAACTTTTCAGTTTCTCTGGGAAAACACCCAGGAGGGGAATACCTGGATGGAATGGAGCTTCTAGTCCTAGGTTTCTGAGAATTTCCATATTGATTTCGATAGTGGTTGCACCAGTCTACACTCCCACCAACAGTGGAGCAATGGTCCTTTTTCCCCACAGCCTTGCCAACATTGGTTATCAGTTGATTTCTTGATGGCTGCTATTTTTTCCAGTGTGAGATGATATCTTAATGTTGTTTTAATTTGCATTTCTCAAATGACAAGTGATGGTGAACATTTCTTCATGTATTTTTTTGCCGTCTGTATATCTTCATATGAAAAATGTGTGTTCATCTCAGCTGCCCATTTTTGGAGAGGGTTTTCATTTGGGGGGATTGATGTTTTTTAATTCTTTATATGTTCTTGATATAAGTGCTTTGTCTGAGGAGCTGCTGCTTAAAATTATTTCCCATTGTGTGGGTTTTCTTTTCACTCTGATGGTGATTTCTTTTGAAGTGCAGAAACCTTTCAATAATATGAGATCCCAGTTGTTGATTCTCTGAAGAGTTTCCCATGCAATTTGCATTTTGTTTATGAACTCTCGGCCTACACCTATGTCTCCAAGATTTCTACCTACCATATATTCTCATTGATTTAGTGTTTCTGTTTTAATATTTAGTTCTTTGATCCATTTAGACATTAGCTTTGTGCATGGTGATAGGCATGGATCTAGTTTCAGTCTTCAGCATGTGGAGAGCCAATTTTTCCAACACCATTTATTAAATAGGTTATCCTTCCTCCAGTGATCATGTTTAGCCCCTTTGTCAAATATCAGCTGGCTGAGTGTTTTTGTACCTATATTTGTATCTTCTAATCTGTTCCATTGATCCTCAGGTCTATTTCTTTGCCAGTAACATTCTGATTTTTTTCACTGTGGCTTTGTAGTACAGTTTCAAGTCAGGAATTGAGATGCCTCCTGCCTTACTTTTATTGCCCAGAATTGTCTTTGCTATTCTAGGTTTCTTCTGTTTCCAAATGAATTTTAGAAGTGTTTTCTCTAGATCTGTTAGGTATGTCAATGGTATTTTGATTGGATTGCATTAAATCTGTATAACAGTTTTGGGAGTATGGCCATTTTCACAATATTGGTCCTTCCTATCCAAGAGCATGGAACATCTTTACATTTTCTAATATCCTATTGAATTTCCTTTTTTAGTGTAGTATAATTTTCAGCATACAATTCTTTTACATTTTTAGTTAGGTTGATTCCTAAGTATTTCATTGTTTTAGATGTTATTGTGAAGGATGATATTTCCATAATTTCTCTCTCAGTGAGGTTCTTGTTTGTGTACAGGAACGCTACTGATTTTTGAGTATTGACATTTTATCCAGGTGCACTGCTGAATTTGTTTATTACCTCTAGTAGTCTTTTAATGGAATTTTTTGGTTCTTCTATATAGAGTAATATGTCATCTGCAAATAGTGATAATTTAACTTCTTCCTTTCCTATCTTTATTCCTTTTATTTCTTTCTCTTGTCTGATTGCCCTGGCTAGTGTTTTCAGAACTATATTGAATAGGAGTGGTGATAGTGGACATCCTTGTCTTGTTCCTGATTTTAAAGTGAAAGCTTTCAGTTTTTGTTCATTTAGTATAATATTGGCTGTTGGTTTGCCACAGAAGGCCTTTATAAAGTTGAGGTACATACTGTGTATTCTGAGTTTCTGAAGTGTTTTTATCAGGAACAAGTGTTGGACCTTATCAAAAGCTTTTTCTGCATCTATTGAGATGACCATGTGTTTTTTGTTTTTGGCTCTGTTGATGTGGTGTATCACATTTATTGTTTTGCATATGTTAAATCATTCCTGCATTCCTGGAATAAAGCCCAATTGGTCATAATGTATAATCTTGATGATTTGCTGCATTCTATTTTCTAGTATTTTATTGAGAATGTTTGCATCTATGTTCATCAGTGAGATTGGCCTATAGTTCTCCTTTTTGGTTGGGTCTCTCTCTGGTTTTGGTATCAGAGTAATACTTGTCTCCAGGAACAATTTAGGGAGGATTGCTTTATTTTCAATTTCATTGAAGATTTTAAGGAGTATTGGCATCAAGTCTTCTCTAAATTTCTTATAGAATTCAGCTGTGAATCCATCAAGATCTGGGCTTTTCTTTGTGGTAAGTTTTTTTTTATTTCATTTTCAATTTTAATAGCTGATATTGGGTTATTCAAAATTGCTATATCTTCTTGGTTGAGCTTTGGTAGTTCATATGTTTCTAGAAATCTGTCCATTTCCTCTGTGCTTTCTTCTCTATGTGAGTAGAGATTTTCAACGTAGGTGTTTATGATCTTTTGAGTTTTCATGGGATCTGTAGTAATTTCCCCCTTTTTGATCCTTATTGCATGAATTTGGGTTTTTTCTTTCTTTTTCAATATAAGGTTAGCTAGAGATTTGTCAATTTTGTTTGTTCTCTCAAAAAACAGATTTTTGATTCATTAATTCTTTGTATTTTTTATTTTCAATTGCATTGATTTCTACTATAATCTTTGCACTTTCCTCTCTTCTATGAGCTTTAGATTTAAGTTACTCATCTTTTTCTAGAAGCCTGACATGCACCATTAGATTGTTTATTTGTGCTCATTCTGTTTTCTTGATGGGACAATTTATTTCTATGCTTTTCCCTCTTAAGACCGCTTTCATTGCATCCCAAAGATTACAATAGCTTGTTTCTGCATTTTCATTGAATTTTAGTTATTGCTTTTTTCTTCTTTAATTTCATCTGTAGCCCATTGGTTGTTCAGAAGGTTGTTATTTAATTTCCATATACTTATGCCAGTTTTGTAGTTTCTTTTGCCATTAATTTCCAATTTAAGTGTGCTATTGTCAGCTAGTATGCATGTGACAATCTCAATACCTTTGCGTTTAGTTAGAAATACTTTATGGTATAATATGTGGCCTATTTTGGAGAATGTCCCTTGGGCAGCTGAGAGGAACGTGTATTCTGATGTGGTTTGCTGGAACACTCTGTACACATCTACTAAGTCCAATTGCTCACAGGTATGATTCAGTTCTATTATTTCTTTGCCGATTTTTTGCCTAGTTGATCTATCTTTTTGTGACAGTGGGATGTTAAGGTCACCTGGAATAATTGTGTTCTTGTGTATTTGGTTTTTCATGTCCTCTAGTATCTGTCTTATATAGTTGGGTGCTCCTGTGTTTGGTGCATATATATTTATAATTGTTAGTTCTTCTTCATGAATTTTTCCACTTACAAGTATGTAGTGACCTTCTTTGTCTCTTTTAAGCATTTTAGGTTTGAAGTTCACATTGTCTGCAAATAGAATAGTTACTCTTGCTACTTTAAGGGTTCTGGTTGCATGGAATACTGTTTTCCATCATTTTACTTTTAATCTAATTTTCTTTTTTGAGTCAGATGCATATCTTGTATACAGCATATTGTGTGGTCTTGTTTCTTGATCCATTATTTTAACCTGTTTCTTTTGATATGTGAATTGAGCCCATTTACATTTATGGATATCACTGATATGTACTGGCTTGACTTTGCCATGTTGTGTTACTGTTTTTATTTTCCTGCCTTTCTCCCTTGTTTACTTTTTGTCCAGGCTGGTGATTTCTTTCTGTTGTTGTTCTGGAGATTGTGGTCATTTTTATCTCTATCTAGGATGTCTTTCAGCACTCTTTCTAAGGTTGTTTTGGTGGATATGAATTTCTTTCATTGTTCTTTGTCATGGAAGAATCTTGTTTCTCCATTAAATTTGAAAGACAGTTTTTCTGGGTATGTCAGTCTGTGTTGAAAGTTGTTTTCTTTTAGGACTTGAAATACTTCACTCCAAGCTCATCTTAACCTGAAGGTTTGTGCTGAGAAGTCTGCTGTGATTCTAATAGGCTTTCCTTGATAGATGAGTTGTGTCTTTTCTCTAACAGCTTTTAGAATTTTGTTTTTATCTTGCATGTCTGAGATCCTAATAATTATATGTCTGGGTGTAGGTTTATGTTCGTTATGACTGTGTGACATTCTATATGTCTCACTTATTTGTATATCCGATTTTTCCACCATGTTTGGGAAATTTTCTGCCACTATTTCTGTGAGCAGCTTGGTTATATCCTTTGCATTGTCTCCTGCCTCCTCACTAATACCCATTCCTCTAACATTTTTTCTCCTGGCATCATCTTGTAGCTGTTGGATTGTCACTTCATGCTGCTTTGCTGTTTTTATAAGTTCTACACTTTCAAGATCTCTATCTGGCAATCTTGTCCTCAATGTCTGAAATTCTATCCTCATCTTAATTTTAATGGCTTTGCAGGCTTTCAATGCAATTTTTTGCTTTTTGAATATCTCTTTCAATTTGTTTCATAGATACAGCTTGTCTTCTGATTGTTTATTCAAAGTTTCAATTAATCTTACATGCTCCTGTAGTTTGTTATCTATTTCTTCTCTAGCTATGTTGAGCAGCTCATTTACTAAGGTTTTTACTTCTGTCTTTACATAAGACATGATTTCTAATTTGATTTCCTCTATAGCCTCATGGAATTGTTACTTCATTTCTTATCTTTTCAGAGATTTTTTTTGTATGAATTTTGGGGTCCTTTAGGTCATTACCTGCTACACTTCCCCTGATGGACTAGATGTTTGGGATTCCATTTATGCCTTTTTGTTTAGTCATTTTCACATTTTGGTGAATTTCTGGTCTTTGTATTCCAACAGACATCTTTCTGCAGCGTGTGTTTCAGGGTTCTACTGTGTGGTTGATGTTTGTCACATTGCTGGGTACAACAATGAAGAGGAGATCCAGTCTCCTGAATTCCTCCTACTGTACCACAGTGATTGAAGCCTGATGAGGTCTTCTGTTTGGGTGAGGGGTTCCTGAAACTCTCATCAAGCTAGCATCATAGTCCACTATAGGCCAATGTTCCTGGTGCAAGGCCGGGTCCAGCAGATGTGGTCCCAGGTAACTCAGGCCTGTGGTAGGCTTTCTAGATGTTCCTGGTGTAGGAGGGGCCCAGCAGTGGTAGGCCCAGGCACCTCAGGCCCTCTTCCACTGGTCCATGCAATGTTCCCAGTCCCAAGCAGCCAGGACCAAGCTGCTCATCTCCACGATGTTCCCAGTCCCGAACAGCCCAGGCTGAGATGCCAGTCTCCGAGAAGTTCCCAGTCTCAAACAGACCAGCCCGAGATGCCAGTCTCTAGAAGGTTCCTTTAGGGTCTATTATTAAGTTTTTGTGGGATTCTTGAACGCTTTCCAGAACACTTTGCAGTCTCACTGTTTGAATGTCCACTTTGTGTGCTTTAATTTTGTGACTTGAACAACTATTTCTAAGATGACAGTATGTAATTTGTCAACTAGTGATTTCTTAGTGTTTATTTTATTTTATTTTATATTGGAATTTTGTACCATTACTTCCCTTTTTTTCCATTTTGCTTTCTTTCTCTTTAAATAAAATTTTAAAAAATAAAAAAGTAAAAAAGTGTGAGAAGTGATTCCTTTAAGTAGCTAAGTGACAGATCTGAGAGACTGTGGGTGACATAGCTAGGAATGTCTTGAAGAGTAGTGAGTGTCACCCTTCTCTCTGATTTGTAGTGGGATCTACCTAGTGCTCTGTGGGCTTGTATTTGTCACAGGTGATGAGTTCTGAGCTCAGTGGACATGGGTTCCCCCTGGTGGTCGCCTATGAAACTGCAGGGAGGTTTATGCCTGAGCTCTCACTGTTCTCACCTGTGGTCTTGCACAATAATACATGTCCCTGTCCTCAGAGGTCACAGAGTTTGGCTGCAGGGAGAACTTGTTATTGGCTGTGTCAGCAGTGAAGGAAATGTTGCGTTGGGAGGCAGGTTTGTAGTTTGTCCAGTCAGTAACCCAACAACTGTAGAGCTTTCCAGGAGGCTGGTGGCTCAAACTCCAGTAGTAACTACTACTGACAGAGCCCCCAGTGACAGTGACGGTGAAGGACAGTGTCTCCTCAGGCATCAACAGGCTGGTTCCTGATTGTCAAAGCATCAGATCAGACAGCACACCTGAGGATGGGGGGGCATGGTGAGTCTTTCCCTTCACGTATTCTGGCCCCCACATAGAAAAAGACACCCCAGAACTCTCACCCAGTGGAGCTGCCAATAGACAGATGAGGGACCATAGCATCACCATTTGGCCTGCAGGTTGGAGACCTCCACCCTCAACCTGCTGATGACAAAGATTTCCTCTGCCAGCACGTAGGATGACTTGCATGGCTTGTGTGTCTCAGGGGCTGTATAAGAGGCTGAGCTGGGAAAACACGGGATCCACACACCTGCCACAGGGTGTTGGGAGCTGCTGAAGTTGGCACTTCTGGTGTGGGATTCAGCATGGCACATCTGTTCTCTGTTTTGTGGCTTTACACGGAGTGGTGTTGTATATGATGATCATGTAAAGAAAATATTGTGAGTTTCCTTTTGCCATCTATGAGCCCAGCATTCTGTGGCTTTAATACTAATTTCTGGAGAACACCTTTAGGAAGGTGATGTTCCTGTTGTTGCTGTAGTCTCTACCTTGGCCCACTTGCATGGACCTTTGTCATCCATGTTAGTCACAATTCATAGTGATATCATCTCCAGTGTTTCTATCTGCACAAGGGAATACTGTGCAGGCTCTGATATAAGATAATGACCTTGTTCCCTTCAGCATTTTAAGAGGATCCTGGTAATAGAGGTTCACATCTGATAATATAATGCATCAAATCTTAGGGCAGGTGACAGCCAGTGACAGCAAGGTAGAGGTCATGGCTGATGTATTTGGGCTAAGGGTCTCTGGTATTATTGAGGCTTGAGGGGTCAGGCTGACAGAAGGAGGGCAGCCTTGACCTCCATGCAGCACAGAGAGTGCACTGCAGACAGGGAGGGGTGAAGCATTCATTCAAAACAGATTCTGTTCAAATTGACCAGTGTGTGAATTAGAAATGATGTCTCCTATTCATAAGTGCATCTTAGAAATAAGAGGCCAGCTGGCTTGACGATGACCAAAAGTGCAGTCCTAACAGCACATCTATGTTTTCCTTTGGGTCTTTGTGGTATGCCCCAAAATATGAACACTCTGCTATTGTCAGGACTTGTGAGAGAAGTCTCTCCACTAACTCTGGGGAGCAAGAGAAGAGTTGGAAAATGATTTGAGTAGAAAATAGACATTCAGAGAGCAGAGGGATCTGGAATAATCTGCGTAATTATACTCAGACAGTAAGAGTGATCTCACTTCTTCAAGCGGAAGCACAATATCAAGAGAAGGAAGGTGGATAGAGGAGTGAAGGAACTTTGTACAATTTAGGAAAACCAGAAACTTGAGTGCAAGAAACAAAGCTATTTCAGAGTGTAAAATTGAAGTATTTTTAAAACAAACAATAAAATCCCTGTAGGGAATATTCTACCCTGTGCTTGTGCCACATTTCTTTATCCTCTCATATATTGAAAAACAGCTATTTCCACAGTATGGAGAACTTATGAAAAAAGCAAAAATAAATAATTTCATGAAAATGTTTTTGAATTCACTTTATATTTTATTTTTTCTATTTTCGTTTCATGTTCACTGGTACTTAATATCATGGAGTTTGTTTCTGCCTTTATTGTAGCTTGACATAACTAACACTCTCTTGTGCCTTGTTTTTGACCCAGAAGAGTGAAAAAATTCTCAAGGTACCAGTCACATGAGAAAAGCAGAATGAGCTGCAGCCACAAGAGAAAAAATTAACCTGGTCAACAAAGAAACAGGACACAGCTATTGACCAAAAATTAAGATTCTTGCTAAAAAGTAAGATTCTTGCTAAATTGTTTCCAACAGGCTTTTTGTGATTTTATGTTTTAAAACCTCTGTAACTTTCCAGTTTAGCACTTCTGGTTTTGACTCTGAGACGTGGTCACTGAGCTCAGCTAATAAAATTACAAATTTATCAGTTTGGCTGCTTTGACCCATACTGTTAAGGAAACCTTCCCCTTAAGGGTATAATCATGTTTTGATACACGTGAACCTTGTGGTGTGTTTAAATTAGGAGAGATACTTATCATTGTATGATAAAATCATTCAAACTCTTTTCTGCTAGCTTTGGGAAATCCACAGTGTGGTCCTGTTACCTATATTTGCCCTAATGTACAATAGCACACCAGAGCTTCTTGTTCATATGGAACTGTCCCTAAGTACCCATCTACCTACCTCTTCCATCCTTCACTCTGTTCTTCTTTAAATCTGTTGCATAAGCACCTGCAGCATGTTCTTCCCAGGGTTATGTCTTAGTGAGGGCCAGCTTTGCAAAAGCTGTCACCTTGTCTTCTAAGTAGTTTTGCCAACTTGAGCTCCCACAGCAAGGAATGCAAGTTTGTGCTGCTCCGCAGGTTACAGGGCTGGTAATGGCATGTGAGGATGGAGTTCGTAAGGCAAAGCACTTTGTGGCTTCTTGTTGTTATTTAATTTAAGGTTTTCTAATTAACGTAATAGGAGTATAATAATCACAAGCCTATTTTCATCTGTATATCTTCTTTAATATTGTGCCACTCAGATACCTTACTTATAATTTCAGAGATTTAGCTTTTTATGATTTTCATGAGAAACTGTTCATATAGATTTTCAGGAAAGCCAAACTTACTGAAGCTTTGCTTTACTGCCTCTGGAATCTAAAGACTGAAAGTAACACAAGGGCAATGAAACAGGCACCTGTTGAGACCAGGCAACCTCATGGGTGAATCAAGATGGAAACATCTGGATGATAAGTACTGCCTCTGGCTGGTCTGGACATTTTGGGGGTTGTGACTGAGACATGTCCTTGATGGAAGTTACATGCACAGAGGAGTAATTCAGGGTACATAAGAAACCTCCATTTTGCTTGGGGGGAGTTGGAGGTGTAGAAATGTGGGTCACAGATGTCACATAAGACCTGTTTTAGAGATTTTTGAGTCATGGGGATGAGCGAAGATTGGAATAGGATAATTACTGGCCTAGGGAAACAAAAATTGGTTTTGGTTCCTATTTGTGTGGGTATTTTTATTTAATTGAAATGCTGATACTACTTCATATGAATTGTATATTCTTAGGTTACAGTTACAGAGTTAATTTGTTCTTCTGCTGCTTCAGTACAGACATGGCTACTTAGAGAGTTTGCTGGCAGAAAGTCAGATTTCCGATGTAACAACCTGAGAACACAGAAAAAAGCAAGAGAAAGAAACAACACTATCTGGCTGCAGAAATGAGCTGGGCATTATTTTTTTCATTTCAGTTTTACTACTTACTAATCTCTGTTAGTTCATCCAAAGAACAGTTTGTGCTCTCATTGTTTGGTTGCTTGATCACATTTTTATCCTTAATCTTGTAATTTGAACAACTACTTTAAGACAGTAATATGCAATATATTAAAGCTAATTTCCTACTAATTTTGCATTTCTGTATCCTCTCTATCCGTGTTTTCTGTTTTGCTTTTTTAGAATTAAGAAAAAAAAGAGCCTGAGGAATATCAACATTTGGTCTTCTATGGAGTTGTAGAATTTGTTGGTCAATCACTTGAGTCTCGGTCTTATTTTAGTTATTAGGTTTTTAAATTACTGCCTGAGTTTGTTTGAATACTACTGTATTATTCAGGGTTTTTATTTTCTGTGGTTCATTTTGGCAGTACACATGGATTTAAAAATCTATCCATTTTGTCAAGATCCTCCAATTTATTGAACTACGTTTTCAAAGTAGTTTCTGATAATCTGGATTTTAGCAGAGTTAATTGGGATTTCACTTTTAAAATATTTAATTGCATTGATTTGTGCCTTTCCTCCATTTTTTGTTACAAGTTGCTTTAATTTGATAATTCTTTGAAAAATAGCTTTTAGTTCATTATACTTTTTATATTTGTATCAAATTCAGTAATGTCTAAACTTACCTTGAAAATTTCATTCTTAAACTAGCTTTGCATTTGGAATTCTCAAGGTTTTCTGGGATCATGAGGTCTATCATTAGGTTATTTATTTCAACTTGCTCTGTGTCTTGGTTATTTTTTTACTGCTAAGACAAAATGCCTGATACCCAAAGTTAAAGGAGGAAAGATTTACTTCAGTTCACAGTTTGTGGAGATTTCAGTCTGTATTCAGCTGATTCCACAGCACAGTGCGATGGCAGAGAGACACCATAGAGGAAAAACAGTTCATGGTGTAGCAGGAAGAAGGCAGCAATGTACAGCTTGTCTTTATATTTTATTCCATCAAAGATACAAGCCTTTTTTGTGGGGTCACGTACACTCAGGAAAGCTTCTGTATTCAGTAAATCCATTCAGTCACATCTAGATCTACAATAATTGCTACATGTGGACTAATTTAGTCTCACACAGCCTTAATTGCAGTGCCACATGACCTAGATCCAACCAGCTCAGAAAACCCCAAGTATTAGTATTAGATACAAGGTATAACGCTATTTTTTTCATGTGAACATTCATGTTTATGAGCTTCCCTCTTAAAATTACTTTTATTGTGTCCCGTAGGCTGTGGTATGTTTTAATGAGGTCATTTGAGCCTATGAACTGTTATAATATCTTCTTTGATTTGTTGTGTGACTCAGTGATTCAAGAAAACACTGTTTAATTTCTATGTATATACTTAATTTCTTGTGTTCCCTTTGCCATTGATTTCTAGTTTTATTGCACTGTGCTCTGAAAATGTGCACATAAAATTTTCAGTTATTTCATATTACTTTAAGCATGCTTCTTTGGATAACATGAGATCTATTTTTGAGAAAGTTTCACATATTTATGGGAAGAAGCTGTCTTTAACTTTGGGTGGAGGGCTCAGTAGATACTCTATTATATCTATTTGTTAGAAGGTGTTGTTCAACTCCAATATTTATTTGTTCATTTCTTGTCTAGTTCATCTGTTTATTTGTGACAGTGGGGCATTGAATTTCCCCACTATAACTGTGTGGGTATTTATCTGATTTTATGTCCAGGGATGTTTGTTTTATGAGTTCAGCACACCAATACTTTGCATAAATATTTATAAATATTTTATTTTCCTCTTAACTCATAACCTTAACTAATACACTGTGCCTTTTTGTTCTTTTCTGCTCCATTTTGTTTTGTAAAATTTTTAGTCTGTAAGTTTCTTATTTAATTTTGCATTAAATGGGTTTCTTGTATGTAGTGCATAATTAGTTTCTGCTTTTGTTTAGTCCAATTTGACAAGCAGTGTGCTTTCACTTGGGAGTTGACATCATTCACTTGAGAATCATTACAGAAAGTGCTTGAGTTGGTCTTATCATTGAATCATTGCTGAGGATATATAGTCCATGTTGGGTTAGGCAAAAAGAAATCAGCTTGCCTTCTAATTATACCTTTATTGTATTCAGACTACAAGCATATTTATTGGTACCAGTCATAGCGTTGTGGCCTTCCCATTATCCACATCTAAACTGTGCTAAGCCAATCTGTGGAGTGATAAGAAGTCATGCATCCTTAATTCATAATCACCCACCCAGATGTAGTCACCTTGAAAAGCCCCAACTATGAGTGCATGGAGTTCTGAGGGACAACCCCATATAAGCCATTCCCATAGCTTGAGCATTTTTGGTATGTTGGGTTGGTGGTCATGAATTTATTAAGTTGGTCATTGTCGGGCAAACCACTTGGGACCCCTTCTGTATCTCTTCCAACAGAATCTGTTTTTCTCCCATTAAATATATTCTACTCTTCACCTCCGTTGTTCCTAAAATTCATTCTTTAGTTTTAGAGATCATGAGCTTGCAGACATAGTAAGTTGGGTGTTTAATTTTTCTATATCATTTGGAGGGCTTCCAACAAGATAACTGCATGGAGACTTGGGCAACACAATGCCAAAGTCCCTCACTCCTTTGGAATTCATTCTCAAGCACTGGAAGATGTTCAAACCTTTCATGTAAAAAATGAGTCCATTGTTATTTCTCTGCAGAAAGGCGTGGCCTACTTACCCCCTAGAGCCAAAGTGGAATACCGAGAGTAAAGCTGTGCGCATACCCAAGATGAAAAAGCCTGGTATCTATCGAGGTCCTCTAGACATGATCTCTATAGCAGTACCTCTAACTGCCATTCCATAACTGAGACCTGGACAGCTTGAAGAATTTTACAATCGGTCATTGCCCCTTTCCCCTCATGGCAGTTTGGATTAGTTCTACAGAAGGGGAATTGTAGCATGCAGATGACTTAGTCAGGCATATTATAGGCAGTGAGATAGGACTAGTTCCTCAATAGAGCCAGTGCAGACAACTGGAAACTGCCGAGGAAGCTGATGCTTCCTGCTGTGGACCAGGCCTGAAGACAAAAGACCACACAAATACACCCATATCCTGAGGATTGATAGCCTAAATAGTGCGGATACCCATAGAAAAGAGTCACTACTCTCTAAGAATGCCCATTTTTCTACATGACTCACTTCCCCATTTGTCCCTAATGGAATCAATTTTACCTGAACTATTGATCTTATTGGCTAACTATAGTTATGTCCCATCTTATTCCCATCTACCTTGTGAGCTCCCAGTTTCCCTCACCTTGAACCCATGGTTTTACTCTATAAAAGTCCCTGGAAAAGACAGAGTCCTTGGTAACCCACTAGGGACTCCTTTTGTCTCTCTTCAGACAGAAGCTTTCTTTCTCCCAATAAATATATACTACACTTCAAAAAAAGGGTGGTCATTTTCAAGGAAACAACCTATTTGTACATTAACTATGAAAGGTAGTTTTTTGGGCATATTAAACTGGATTGGAAATTGTTTGCCTTTAGGGCTTATAACTCTTTGCTTCATGCTCTTGTGAAGTTTAAATTTCACATTGATTGGGAATTTAATTACAATACATTTACTTTTACATTTGACTTGTTGCTTTCCCTAACAGCTTTTAAGATTTGACCCTTGTGTTACCCTTTTGGAATTTCAGTGTAACATGTTGTGGAGAGGTTCTTTTCTCAATGTGGCTATTTAGGGGTTCAATATACCATATTTACCTATATTTTGAATTCTATATATGGACACTTTCCTTGTATGATTTCTGTAAAATACTATTATCTTCTTCATGCAGTCTTCCAATTTCTCACTTATTCCAATTAATTATAGGTTACTATTCTTTGCAATCTCTAATAGGTTTTGATCTGTTTTCCTTGGTCTCTTGTTTTTTAAGATATTCCTGAGTGTATGTTCACATGCATGAGCCCCAGCTTGTTGTTCAGAAATTTATGACTTCTGCTGTGAACACTCTCAGTATATCTTTAAAAAATTCTCCTGGATTTCTGTTTGGTACATTTTCATGGATCATTATTTTTTCTAGACTATTCATTTATGTATTGTAACATATTGTGTTGTTCACCTAAATTTTTATCATGTCTTCTTTAGGATCAATTTTTTTGTTACACCCATTATATTATTAGTTATGTCATCTTTGATCTCACCAACACATTACCAATCTGTTTTTGTTTCCTCATGTATGTTTGGTATAATTGAACTGTTTGCCTTTAATTTTTCTCCTTTTGAATTCCCTGTGGATGAGATTGGGGCATTGGGTTTTTATGAGACATTGTGTTGCTCTATTTGCCCATGGTTAACACTCTGTGTGAGTGTATGTGTGCACGCACATGCATATGTGTGTGCAGAGTAAAGGTTGAGGATTGCTAAGTGTGGAAAGATTGTATTGCTAATATGTAGATCTTTTAGTCAGTATTATCTTTCCTGAGGTGTGCTCTTAGGATGGCTAACCACAGAACTTGCTTACATCAACATTTGATCACTTCTGTTAATTTGGGGAGGAAAGAGTGTGGTGTGATTGTCTTAAAGCCATTTTCATAAAGATAAACCACAGTAGTGTTGATGGCACAAGCTGAAGCAGATTTTGGTAGATACTAATACTCTAATCAGGGCAACAGTCAGATAACAAAAACCAGGAAAGAAATCTGTAACAATAGACTCAAAGAGAAACTGGATATTGGTGTAATATAAGAATAAATAAAGTACCACTGTGTCATCCATAAATGTAAATAGATGTAGAATAATAATAATGTATACAGAACTGTATACCAATTAGTGACATAAGATAATTATACACTAAATTAAACAACTATATTACCATTAATAATAGAAAATAACTAGATAACAATAGAATAGATTCAACTAAATATCTAAATATTAATAAAGCCTAATAGCAATATTAATAATGGAGGAGGTGGGGAAGTGGAAAAGAAAAAAGCAAAATTTTAAAAACACAGAAAAAGAAGATGATAAGTAGGGGAAATGTACTATAAAGGATGCAATTAAGCAGTAAAAAATAGATTTCAATAAAAGTAACTGAAAAGACAAAAAGGAAAATAAAAAAGAGAAGTTTCTAGACGCTTACAAAGAGAAAGATAAATTGATCAAAAATTTTGTTTCTTTGAACCATTATTTTCTTTCTGGGATTTACATTACTGAAAATCTTGACATATGGGATGGCATAGTGAGTTACTACAAGTTCTGTTTTGCTTTCACTTATATATTTTTTGAGTGTGAATGTTGTGGTCCTCTCTGCCTTTCCTGCTTGACATAGTCAGTCAATGGTGTCCTGCATCCTTTTGGGGCAGTGGGGGACTGGCAAGGGGTGATGGAGAGACGACTGCAGAGATCAGTCTGATGTCCCAGATCTGATTATTTTACAGAAGTGCAGGAATCTATATAGACTGAAGAGGAAGGGTGGAAGTGATCTCAATTAAGGGTGGGATTGAACTTCAGCAAGGGTGGAAGTAGGCTTAGGAAAGGCAGCGATGCACTGTGGGGCAGGTTCCGAGGGGGGTGGCCCTGGCAGGGATGCTCTACTCAGTGTGCTGAATAGAGGGATGTCTGAGTGTGCTCCAACTCTCTCTTCTGCCATGGCAGCCAGGCAGACCTCAGGACCTTGACCTCCCAAAGATTCCCCCTCTATTTTTATTAATTCCAATTGTATGGAGGCCATCATGTCTTGTTGAGAATGTAGGGTGTGGACCCGGGTGCATAACATCCATAAGACATAAAAAGCAATTAACCCCAGTAATTCTAGGAGTCCCAGGGTGATGGGACTAGAGGGCAAAAAGACGCATTGTAGGTTATGTAAGCAGTCAGTGAGGACAGTATCAGTCAGCACTGGCATTTGGATGGAGTCAATTATCTGTATTTGGTTGGTGAGCTGTAGAGGCAAGTTCCAATAGGTGCTGTTATATGGACTCAAAATCCAGTCACGAAGTGAAAGATGCGCAGCTAACAGATTGGCAGGTTTTGGAGTAATGCAAAACACCACAGTAGCGTATTGTTGATCACAGACCATTGTAGCGACACACCACAGATCTTGTAGTTCTGCATCTAGAATGTCTATTTGTTGCTGAAGGTTTAAGAGAGCCATGTGGGTGTAGGCATTTATTTGTTGCTGCACTTGAAATGTCTCTTAGGTAGAGCTGGATAGGTTATTGAGAGCCTGGGTAGTCACTGTTGATCGAGCGAGGGAGACATCAGCGGTGGCTCCTGCAGCAGCAGCTCAGCAGTATCCTGGGCAGAATAGGGAGGAGATTATAGGCTTGGTTTCAGCGTGCTTTAATGGCTCCCCATGTGATGGAGGGGTGGTGGTGGTGGTAGAGATGCACCTCCTCCTGCGCCAAGTTGGTACACCCCTGGGTAACTGTCATGGAGTGTCAGTCAATCCATCTCTGAGGACAGTGGCAGTGGTGGGCTGGACATTGAATTTGGAGATCCACACGGGTTAAGAGTCTGTTTCTAGAAAGACAAGTGAATCCTCTACCCTGGGTTAATAGGAGAGCAGCAGGTTGCCATTGTTGACTAAGGAGGTCCTTCCATCTCACCAGAGAAAGTGGAGTGGGAGGGGCAAGTAATGGGCCCCAATGTTTGTGAATAGGGGATGGCCCTTTTATCACTATTAATTTTGTTAATAAATTTATAGTGATAAAGGATTTAGTTCATCTAGATGAACTAACTAGATGAACAGTAGATGAAATAACTAGATGAACTAACTAGATGAACTAGCTAGATGAACAGTAGTTCATCTGGTGTACTCCAGGGGAATAGGTTCCCCTCTGTTGTTATTAAAATCTTTAAGGAAAGATTGGTATATTTAATGATGGTCTGTCTTTCTGGATTGTAAGGGAGTCCATGATGTAGGGAAATGTTATATGTTTAACAGGCATTTATGAAGAAGGCACTGCTGTATCAAGGACCATGATTTTTTTTAACAACCACAGCTGCTCTAACAGTTGCACACCTGTAGAATAGTAGCAAACAGTTACATATTTTACATAGAAAATGTAGAAATCAAATCATATACAATGTGGTAGCACAAACACCATGATGACACTTTGTAACACACTTGAATCTTCATTTTGACATCAAATTACACCTTTTTGGTTAATCATCCGTATCTAATACATAGAAGATTTTAGCTAACTTGTTATCATTTAGGGGGATATACATCTCATAAGCATCGGTGAGAGGCATGGGTCTGAATCTGAACCAAAATTCTGTCACCATAAACAAATCCTGTTTGACATTTTGGGAAACCAGTATATCTGGAAGCATGAATATATGCATACACCATGAAGTTAGCAAAAACCATTTGTCATAACCCTATGAAAAGCTTTTTATGGGCATTTTTAAAATCAAACACCTTTTGCATTATTGTTTTTTTAACAATGACCAATATGAACATATTACAATAACATTGTCATATAACTTCAGTTGCAATGTCTCCCAGAAAGTTATGGAGATCATTGGAGCCTCCAATCAATGAACAAGAGCTGGTAAAAGGTTACCAGGTGGCTACTTTCTTATTCATCAACTGAAGTCTCATCCAACATTCCCAACCCCAAGGGATATTTGTTTAATCATTTTATAATAATTTTTTCTTAAGAAAACTGCAATAATAACATTTAATGTATTATTTTTGAACAAAGAGAGACTCTCAAATTATGATAAGCAACAATGTATAGTACATTTACATAACTGACTTTAGCATCATTGTGACTGACTGGGAACCCAGGTGGACGCATGTGTTGTTGTTTTATAACTCAAATAAATCTGGAGTAAATGATCTATAAATGCCAAAGGAAAAGGAAAAAGGAAAATTGCTGAGTTCAAAATAAAAAAGAATAGCTGTTCACAAACGGACAAATGGACAAACATGGACAGACAATGTGTATAGATTCAGACATATGTAGAAGCAAACACAGAGTTGTCAGTATCCACGAGAACTCTCCAAGTCTTAGACTGAACAAACAGACAGATTCACAGGCAGACTAATGAACATCTTACACAATCAGAGTGCACTCAAATATATTTTAGCCAAATTGAATTACACAAATTTGTCTACAGCTGTACATTTTGCAATTTTAAATAGACTAGTCAGATTTGTTGTAGGTCAATTAGCAGAGATCTCTTATCAAAGAATTCGAAAAAGACAAAACCTTATCTATAATTAATGTATTTTTGTTATAGGACTTAGTATGTACTTCTATCATCTATTTGGACATTTTTTCTTTGTGATTACCATCTTGTGGGCATCTTGGGTCAAGTCTAGCTTTATCCTTTTCTATTGATTGTGGTGTGGTCTGCAAGAAATCACTGTCATAGGACTGGGCATCAGCTTCTTGAGAGGAATCAACACCTTTTGTGGGTGTGGTCTCATGATACAGCTGGACAGCACACACTGGCACTCAGATAGGCCATTTAGCTTTTCCTGGAAAAACACAAGACTACCCTCGACCCTACAGTATCAATGGACTGAGTGTTTTATTATCCAGTATGAAGATATTTCTATTGGACGGTTTTTAGACTTTATTTGGTTGTATTATTGTTGTGTTTCAGTAGTTACATCTGTATTAGAATTTAAATATTGTAAATGGCATATACTGCCAAACAAAATCCATAATGAGGTGAACTCTCCCCTTTTTTTGAAATTTAAATTTTGAGCACATTTAACTACTTTTAGACCTGAAGATTACAATAAATTTTTGTGATATGGTGTAAAGAAAATGGAAACTGCATTTTATATTTAGGTACCTTGGGCTCTCTTGTGACATGCAGGTGGTGCTCGTACATGTCAACTCATTGTTGTTGGGGATCTGAGCAGCAGTGCAGTGTAAACTCTTGATTTATAAAGCATGTGCACAGGTGATAAGAAAAACTGGAGTAGCTTGGGGAGGCCAGAGCTGTGTCCTACCTCTCTAATAAGTATCAAAAGATCCAAAATCCCTATGTACCTTTTCTTTAATTACAGATTTTCCAATTTTTGTCAAGGGAAGAATAAACAATTGAGCAATAAAATAATCTAGGGAGATTTGAGCTGTGTTTTGAGTGGATTAAACAATAACCCTGATTTTTCCTTGCAAGTGAAACAAGCAACATTGTTTGTTTACCTTCCTTCTCTGGGCCAAACTCCAGGCTCAGTGGAGGTTTTTGTGTCCTCCCCTGCCTGGGGGCCTGTAAGAAGCAGGGAGTGGAGCAGAAAGCAGCAGTTTCTATTAAGTAACCTTTTAAAATCTGTGGTGGGCTCTCCAATGGCATCTCTCACAAGGGGCATTGTGCTTAGTTTTGGGTATAGAAAAGGCAAATTTTGGTTGGTCTTCAGGCTGTAGGGAGATGGAAAAGAAGCAATCCTTTATATCAATAATACCTGTGAGTTATGTTTGTTGTTTATTGGGTCCTTTTTTTGTTGCCAGGCTGAGGGTCACCCTGTTTGGAGTTTAAAGGGCTGTCATCTCTATCAGTCTTAGAGCATAAGTCTGTCTCCCAGCAATAACCACGTTTCTGTTTGGGGCACATTGGTGTTCACATTCATCCTTATAGAGAGCCAGGCTGTCTAGGTATTGACCTCTACTAAAAATGCTAGCTGTTTCCATTCAGTGGGACGATTAAGTTCCATCCTGACTGTTTCAAGGAGTAGTTGGGCAAAAGGTTCTTGGATGCCATCCTCCTTGACTGCCTCCTGGAGGCGCTTTAAGGTGGTATGTACATGAGGATACCAGTGCAAAGGGCGAGCAGTATTCTGATGTAAATTAACATGAAATGCATCATTTACCTCTTTTTACCATTCCAGTGTTTTGCCCAGTTACCCAGAATACAGCATAAGCCTTCATAATAATCGTGCCATTCTGTAAAGGTAGACGGAGATTTTCTATTTATATTTGTCTGATAGTAAGATTTCCATGGATCTTTAGGGTGTAATGACCCATCATCACCAGTAGGGGGTGCTTCTGGGTAGGCAGGTGGGTCCTCCCTGTCAAGTTCCTCTTTCATTGTCTGACAGGGCAGAGGTCCTTTGGCGAACTTGGCCGGGTTGGGGACCCTTCTCTTGGCATTATCTTTGGAGCTTTTAAAGTCTTGAGAGAAGGGTAGATTTTCAGTAGAATAGAGGCCTTCTCCTCCCTTGAGTTTACCCGATCCCACTGACTCAGCAAAATATCTTTCTCCAAGTCGTAGGTAAGGGATGAACCCCCCACGTGTGCTGCAGCAGTGCAAGTGGCGGGATCCACTAACAGCAGGAAAGCCTCTGAATTGCCCCCAGTGATGCTGTCCAAGCCCATCAAACATGCTTGGATTGTAAGTAAGGTAGGTTGGAGACCCAGGGTAAAGGTTTTCCCCTCATGTTGCTCCACTGCTTGGACTCGATTTAGGAGCTGAGTCCAAGTCTGCGGGTCCCATAACTAGGCAGTGCAGAGCCAGGGATTAAGAGGAAGAAGAATTTCCTAATACTGGGAAAGGGTCGAATAGACAATTTTGCATTGCCTAGCTTGCAAGGGGGCAGCAAGAGCCTGTGCCTGTGGGTGTTGCTCCTTGCAAAGTGTGGGGCCCATGGTGTGAGTGGTGGACACTTACCAAGTCTGAGGAGGAACAATTGCCCCATGTTTGGGTGCCACTTGCCCCTTTTTGGGGCTGTGGGGGACTGGCAAGGGGTGATGGAGAGACGACTACGTAGATCAGGCTGATGGTGCAGATCCAATTTTATTAAAGAAGTGCAGGATTCTATATAGACTGAAGAGGAAGGGAGGAAGAGAGCTCAGAGGAAGGGTGGGATTGAGCTTCAGGAAGGGTGAAAATAGCCTTAGGGAAGGCGGGGATGCATTGTGGGATGGGCTCTGAGTGGAGGGCCCTAGCAGGGATGCTCTACTCAGTGTGCCAAGGAACAGGGTGTCTGAGTGTGCTGCAAATCTTTCTTCTGCCAGGGCAGCCAGCCAGATCTCAAGACCTCAACCTCCTACAGTGTCCACATTAGAACTCTAGTTACCCCTCACCATCCAGGTTTCATGTCCCTCTGTGCACTCCAAATCACTGTGCTTTCTGTAAAACTCTCTGGCCTATGGGTATGTGAGGTGCCCCTTAAAGGCTCTTTGCACACCCCAGCAGGTGGCATCTGTTCAAATTCAGGCATTTTCTTGATCATCTCCTTGATCACCTTGTCAGATGGGAAAAAGAAAGACCACTAAACTTCATTCCTAATGTGAGTGGCCAAGGGGGTGATGATAAGAAGTCCACTGGACTTGATAAAAGTGCTTTCGTTCTCTCCCCAGAAACCAGCCTGGTTCTTTGCCATGGAGGGTGAGATGCCTCATACTTCCTGACCTGAGCTGAAAAGTATCAGGAGGTCTTTGTGTAGCCAGCATCTTCTCTATGTCTGTATCTCTGGGAAATCTCCTACCCAGGCAACTGACATATAGATATTCTGTGGCTTCTGATTCTTACAGTGGCTCAGTCTGAAACAAATACCCCCTTTACAAAACATCTTCTGCTTAATCACTCAGTCAATGCTACACTGAATTGCTTTTCCAAGTATAACTTGCTGTGTGGAATCAGTTACTCTCAGAATAAAAGCCCATACAGTCTGATTTTGCAGATTACAGTAACTAAGGTTTTTGTTTGTTAGCTTTTTTTGTTTTGTTTTTTGTTTAAATTTAGCACAGATTACCTTGGCAATTATTTCTCCTTGAGGCTGCTGACACCTTTCAGGCTTATTTTGTTTTGCAGAGACAGTTGCCCCTCTAATCTCTATAGATGTATAAGACTGCTCTTTTGGGAGAGGAAAAAAAGATGGCAGACTGGTAGGTAGAAGAAGAGAGACCCTCTCTGAGAGAGACAGCTCCAATGCCAGAATAAAATACCCTGGAGAGACCCAAACAGAGAGAGATGGACTCTCACGAACCAAGAAGAAATTAAAGTGCAAAAAACTGCTCAAATATGAGGTCCTGGGCCTACCATAAGAGAAGTTAAGATCAGTGAGCACAGCACCCTCCTGAAGCTGCCTGAATTCCTGCCTGACCTGAACAAGCGATCCACACTGAAGTGACTGGCTTGAGCTGCTGGGGCACAGAGCTGAACAGCCTTGCATGCAGCTTGCCCGAACTGAGCATGCACGTGACCCACCCAGAGTCACCGTGAATTCCCACTGCAGCCACGCTGAAGTCAGAAGTCGGGGAGCCCTGCAGTTCTTGGGGACTGGCATCAACATGCAGTGAGTGATGGGAATAAGACCCTCCCATGGGAAAGGTGAAACCAACTGGATGACATGTTAGATTTGGGCAGAACAGCCCTAACTCCATAAGGAAGTGGCTTTAGCTGGTTGCTACCCTTGCTGAGCAGATTGGTGGAATCTGCTTGGACTAGGCTGCGCCCCTGGTGGGGACACAGTGAGTCGCTACAAATCACTTTCCTTAGATCAGTGCACACTGATGCAGTGAAGGCCTGCAAAAATTGACTGGCCCAAGGGGAGGAGCTAGCACACACTGCCCGAGTGTGAACTCTAATCTCTGATAACCTATTGAAGAGGGCTAAAGGTCCTATACTGCACCCTCTAGATTAGCCTTAACCAAAAAGGGTCTGGGAATTACACTGTACACTTTATGGAAGGAACCAAAAACATGACCAAAAGGGATAAATAAAAAAAATTCCCAGCCCACAAACCTGAGAACATTGATCCAGGAGAGGTAAATACAAAGGAGATTGAGGACAGCAAAAATGCAACATCAAACACAGCATTAGTGGACATAAAGAGATATCTTCAGGACCTTGTATGTGGGACCAAAACTGAAATTTTAATTCAAATTAAACAAGAGATAAGTAGGTTAATAAAAGAAGTGCTGGGCACCTCTCAAGAAGACACAGACAGAAGAATGGAGGAACACAAAAGGAGAGAAAAATTTAATGAGGAATTCAGGAAAAAACTAGAATTCATGAGGCAGATTGAAAGAGATTATCAGGAATCTAAAGACTCCATAGAAAGCTGGCAAAACTGCTTGAAAGAAAGCAAAGATAGACTATCAAAAATTGAACACAGGCTTGCAATGTCGGGTCATGAAAGGGAAGATCTCTTAAAAATAACAAGGGAGCATGCAGTAAAGATACAAAGACTGGAAGATGACAAGAGGATCTATAACTCAAGAATAAACTATGTTAATGAAGAAGCAGGGATCAAACCAGATGAATAACAAAGGCTATTCACAGAAATTATTAAGGAAAATTTCCCAAGCATAGAAAAAAGAAATGATATACAGAGGTAGGAAGTGTACCAAACAACAGCCACCTACAACCCAAACAAAGATACACCCAGACACATAATAATCAAGATCCAAGAAATTCAATATAAGAACAGAATACTAAAAGCCATCAGAGAAAAGAAACAAATCACCTATAAAGGAAAACCCCATCAAAATCACAGCAGACTTCTCGACACAGACCATCAGGTCAAAAACAGCATGGAGTAAAGTAATTCAACTGCTGAAGGAGAACAATCTCCAGCCCAGATTGATGTATCCTGCAAAACTCTCTCTAGAAATTAATGGAGATACAAGATGCTTCCATGACAAAGAGGAACTAGGAGAATTTGTGACCACCAGTCCAATCCTATAAAAAATACTGAAGGACATTCTAGGGAGACATAGCAAGAATATGAGCATTTCAGGAACAGTGGCAGAGAGGCCCCAGTGAACGAGGCAGGCAGTGGAGTGGAAGATAAAAATAGACTATCAATGGCAGAAAAATAGAATAACAGAAATGAGGCAGAGAAGATTGGCTATAATCTCTAGTATACAGGGCCTTGAAATACTAACACAGAGAAACACAGGCAGAGTAGATCAGGAGATAGGGTCCATTGAGATGCTCTATATAGGGAGGAAGTGGGACCCAAAACAGCTAGTGCACCCCATGGGAGTGAAATGGGAGGAATTGTCTAAAAAGGGAGGCAGAGGATATTGTTAATGGGGTAACAAGATTTAAAATTTACATTATTCTCACCACTCTGCTTGGATAGATTATGTGCTGTTCCAGTTTGTCTACTTACACTAGACTTGAGGACATGGTCAGCTATGCCCAAAATAAGAGGACATATTATGGTAATCATCCCTGATTTTTTTATGAATTTAATTTGAAGCCCTTTATAACTTATACTGTCTTATTATGACTGATCTTATTTGAATCTGGGTTGTTAGATTACTACTTTATATTGACTGATTTTATTCAAGTCTGTTATGATTGATAGCATCAAGTCCAAGTGTATAGGCAACTACACTGAAGATGACAAGATTCACTAAGATACCCACTCTCGTTTGATTTTTACTTGGTTTTGAACTCTTATAATGTCTCCAATGTTTCATTTTTATTAATGTTGCTATACACTGCAGAGACATCACGGTAACCATTGTAGATCACCTTGTATTGTGGTTTTATGTGACTTTTCTACCTCATGCTTTTCTAGGAATTGTTTTATTTTATCTTGCTTTGTTTGGTTTTTCCTGCTAATACAGAAATGATAGATATACATGTAGAGACACATGCATGTGTAGAGGTTATAAACATTTTATGAGAACCAACTATATAACACATGTTGAAATGAACAACTACTTTGAAGAAAAAGAGACACTATATTACCCAGTGCTGTTTCCATAATGTCATGATGTGAAGTCCAGCAAAACTATCACTTTTTGTTCAAGGTATGGATAGCTGTTTCCAGGAGAATGAGAGACACTATGACAGCCATTGTTGGCTTCCCTAATGTCTGTTCTTGAAGACCTGAAATGCCCTCCTCACCCTGCTCAGATCAATTCCATACTAGGTTGTTTCATTTGAATTCCCTGGATGTGACAATAGGGACAACTATTTGGAAGAAAACAAGAGTGAATATGATAGAGAGTGAATATCTCTGATTGTCTAGTTTTGAGATTTATGTCTCTTACATTGCTTTCTTGTGACCTGCTTTGCTCTGTTTTGTTCTGTTTAATTTTACCCTTTTGATATAATTGCATGTATATTTGAGTGGGTAAGATGGATGAGTATATTGCTGTTTTTGTTCAGATCATGGAGCAGAACTGTTAATAGTCTCACTATTTGAATATCTACTTTATATGTTTTAACTTTGTAATTTGAACAACTATTTCCAAGAGGTCAGTATGTAATTGGTCAAGTAATAATTTCTTAGGCTTTTTTGTTGTTGTACTTTTCCTTTTTTCCTTTAAATACTGTATTGTTGATACCCTTTATTCTGCTTTGTTTTGTTTTCTCTTTAAATAACATTATTTTTTTAAAAAAAGACTGCTCTTTTGTAGTTAAGTGTGGTGGTACATGCCTATAATCCCAGCACTTGGGAGGCTTAAGGAGAAGTATTGCCAATTCAAGGTCAATCTGAGATGCCTGGTGAGACCTTCTTTAAAAAAATGCAACAAAACAATGTGCTCAATTTTATACCTATAATGTAACACTGCACAATGCATCCAGGTTATGCAGTTCGTTTCTGAATCTCCTGCAACACCTATGGACACCACAAGGTGTAATTCAGCCCTTAAACTCTGTAGTGCCTAGGCCTCATGGCATTCAACAGAATTTTGGCCTTAGTGTGTAAGAATCAACTTTCAGGCACCAAAGGATGATTGTTGAACAGAGTATGTCATGAACACTGAATTAGCTGGTGCTTCTGGGACTGGTAAGCAGGGTACTGCTTGGATTTATTTTGCTTTTCCTTTAATCACAGGTCTGCATTCTCTTGCAATGAACTAAACTGGTTCTCCTCCTATGATCTGTTTTCTTTCCTGCAGTGTGTGGCTTGAATTTAGGAGCTGAATGGACTAGAGTCTTCTTCTTTCCCACTTTAGTTGTGCTTTGTTTGATTTTGATTATGCTTCCATGGGCATGGATAGGTAGAGGTTTGTGCCTTTGTCCTGTGATCGGATACTTCAGTGAAGTTAGAGGGGAGGAAGGTGCACTGTGGTTAGTTCAGTATCCAGTTTTCACTGACTTCTTAACAGCCTTCTCAGTCTCTACTCCTTTCCCTCTGTGATAAACCCGACCTCCTCTTCTATCTTCTCATTCTGTGAGGTTCTAGATGGATATAGTATGCTGCACTCTCTGGCTGTGCCTCTTTTCTCAGGCTCTTCACTTGAGCTTTTTCTCAGCACTCAACAATGTATCAATACTCTGGCTGTGCTCTCAGTGATGCTGTGGACTCTAGGGGTTTTAGAAGCTTTGGCTTGGTTGTAGAAGGTCTCATGTTCAGACACTGAACAATGGGCAGTGGCAAGGATAGTCTACGGACTCAGAAGCACAGGTGTCATGATGGGAAATGGCATGTTGTGTTACTGATCATTTTACTTTTCTCCCCAGGGCCACATCACTGGAGACCACTGCTTGTACCTGCAACTCTCTCAACTATGGTTCCCTAAGAAGGACTGTGTCTTTGTTTTTACTTTCACAAAGGCCTGCTGGTGATTTTTCAGTCACCCTTTGTTTGTGATTATCTGGCTGTGAGTTATACTGGGTCCCTAGTCCAAGAATATCTCCCTCACTGGCGTCCCTCTCCCAGTGAGGAGAGTGGGTAGGCTGGAGCCAATCTCAGCAGACACGCTCCCTCTTTCAAGCACATTAGATACTTTTCAGGGATGATACGTTTACCAGTGGGCCTGGTGTGTAAGGAGTGCTGGGTGCCTGAGTGGCCCAGCTTCCCATTCTGCACTCCCCTGATCCTGGGCTTGATTTGGTGGGTTACTCCTGCAGGTTGCCTTAATGTATCTGTGTTCATCAGCCTTCTGCATTACTCAGTACCTGAATTTTCTAGTAAAAATCTTCTAAATTTCCTTTATGCACTGCTGTCTGTACTCAACACTTTTATCTGTTCTTTATATTTCTTCCTTTGAGGGTTTTCTGCTCAATTCACTTGTTCATTTAATGATTAGGCTGCTTCTTTTGGTGTTCAGATTTTTGAATTCTTTACATATTCTAAATATTAATCCTCTCTTGGAGAGTAGCTGGTAAAGATTTTGTCCCATTTTGTCAGGTGTGCCTTCTGTTTATTGTTTACTGTGGTGCAGAGAAGTTTTTTACTTAGCTGTCATCTAATTTGCTTATTGCTGGTTTACTTCCTTTGCTGTTGTGGTCCTATTCAGGAAGTCTTTTCCTGTGCCTATAACTTTAAGCTTATTTCCTACATCATAGTCCAGCAGTTGTGAGGTGCCCAGTCTTATACGAAAAACTTCTATCCATTTTATCTGATTTTAGTACAGAGTAAAATCTCATTTCATTCTTCTGCCAATGGAGTTTTCCTTCTGGCTATTGCTGAAAAGTGTCTTTTCTTTAACACCTATTTTTGCCTTCTTTGTCAAATGTCAAATGTCAAATGGATTTTTTTTTTGGTACCAGTGATTGAACTCATGACATTGTGTTTCCCAAGC
>PVJX010015011.1:0-43529 GCA_004027295.1 Dolichotis patagonum
GCATGATGATATGAACAGCTGTTTTGAAGAAAACAAAACATTATGACAGCTATTGCTGATTTAATATCATCCTTCTTAGAAGTCCTACCATGCTTCTTTTGTTCTACTACCATTGGTTCTATCTATCACATTGTGTCTTATTGGAATTTGAATATGTGTGATAGTTTAAACAAAATTTTTTTATCGAAAATGAGATATTGTAGTACCCATTGATCATTTTCTGTTATTTGGTTCAGAAAGCCCCATAATTCTTTCACTCTATGCATGGCTTTATACTATTGTGTTATGTTTGATATTATTGTATTTGAAACTATGCTCAACTATAGCAGAGTAAGAGATATGGTGTTAGCTACTGTTGATGTCCAGTTGTCTTAATGTACAGTACTGTGTTGCCTATATTGTCCTGTTCTGATCTGCTCTGTATTGTCCTCTTTTGTTTTATTCTCTTTCAAGTAAAAATTTTTTAAAAAATGACATTAAGTCCTTAAAAGAGAAAGAGAGAGTAAGAGGGAGGGATGGAGGGAGAGACAGAGAGACTGTATGATACTTGAACTTGTGTGTCTGTCTTATTTCAGTTAATATTGTGGGGGGAAAGAGATGGGAAGAGGTGAAAGGAAGGGTAGTGAAAAGAGATAGAAAAAATAGTGAAGAGAAAAAATAATGAAAATGGAGCTTCTGCACATGAGAAGGAAACAAAAGTTGGAGCAATAAAGGAGAACAGGAAGGGGTGTGGGATAACAATAAGAGAAAAATTAAGATGTGTTATGTATATGTTTTAGCTCCCCAGGACAATTGTAATCATCATACACAATGAACATATAATAACATTAAAAAGATAAAAAGAAAAATAATAAAATAAAACTAGTCATATTTTACTAGGGCCCGTCCTAGTGATCTAAGTTTTAATGAGCTTACCTCTGTAAACTTCCAGTCCCCAAATAAGATCATATTCTAAATCACTGGGATTTTGACCTTTAATTGGTAAATTCAATCTGTAACATGAACCACTATTGGTTTCTCTTCAGAAACAAGGCATTGTTAAGAATGGATAGTTTGTGTCATTTATCAACTTTCACAGTATTCAAACACAGTGCATAAGCTGGTAGCCAACTAATGTTTCTATGCAATTCAGCATGTAGAATATTATACAATTTTATAACTGAATAAAAGAATACCAAGGACAAGCCAGACACAAAAATAAACTAAGCATCATGTTAGCTTTTATATCTAGTGAGTTCAGGAATGTTAATAGTATTCATTTTTTGGTCCAAGGAGGAAGAGCAGATATCTTTTCTGTGACCTGGTTCTTATATCTAACTTTTTCATTCTATTAAGTCTCCAAAATCCAAAAATTGACTTGTCTAATTTCTATTTCTCAGAACAGCCGAATATATTCTGGGTGTTTGCATCTGACTATCTGCTTTGTTGCACATTTCTGTGAGCTTTGCTTGTCCATTTGGTTTATCAGATCTCAATTTTCACCAATGATGCATATGTATTATTGTAGGAATTCTTTGAATTTCAGATAATTGGGCCTCATTTTCACTGTTACTGGACTTAGTATTTTGAGTTTTCCTGTGTTAGAAAATATATCATTTTTTAGTTATCAGAACGATTTGCAACATTGCTTGCTGAATGTTGGTCTGCTATTTCAAATTGCCTCTTTTTTTGGATTGGGGTGAGTAGTAACTGATTTGCTACTCTGCTGCTATAACATCACCCTCAGCTTGGAGAAAATCTCATTGAGGGCGAGATGGGTTCCAAGTAGGCAAAACTCATGGCTGACCTACTTGATCAGAAGCTAGATGTAATCACACCTATCAAGTGCTTGTCCCCTACAGAGTTTGGAGCAGATATCTTGGCAGCCTTTCTTGAAGAGCATGAGTTGCATGACCTCTCAGCTATAATTTGCAAACCAGCAGAAACTTAGTCTTTATCATTCCATTTAACCTTATCCTGCCACTAGGAGGAATGAATTCTACTGTGACCTGGTGTTCCGAATTGCAAACGTACTTCTTTCAAAACCAGTAACACTGAAAAACCTGCAATGCACACTTGCATGATCAGCACCTGTCTTGTGTAGTTCTAGACACACATCACGGGTGCCATGTGTGTAGGTTTAAAAGAAGGCTTACTTAGGGAAAACTTATCAGCAGCTATATAACACAATCTAGAATTTCTCAAACATATGACTGTATGATTTATTCAAGACACATATGGATCATGTGCATTTCAAAATGATTATGAAGCAACAAAAGTACTAGTTAAAGAGAGCCTCCTGCAGAAAGATTAAGCCTATAGAATTAGCAGTCTATTCACCTACCAAGGCGGCTAACACCAACTGAGTCAGTTTTCTACCAAGTAGAAAAGGGTTTGTGAGTGTGTGGAAAAGGTGGAAAAGTACAACCTCCTCGAGCATCAATATCTGTCTCTTCTCTAAGTGTCATAGAAAAAACACACATTAAGTATATTAATTAATATGGTTAGCTAAAATACATTATTTTATGAAAGACATTTCTAAATCACCAATAAGGCACTATTGATAAATTACTTCTTCAAGTATAATTGAACAATTTTACTTGATTGTATACTAAACATGTTTACTTCCAGAAACATGAAATGTCATGATTGAGTTGAATTTAATTTGATGTTGACATCTTTACGTTAGTATAGTTTGTCTAATTAACAGTGTTACAAAATGGAAGTGAGCTTCAAAACACTGCAAGACACTTTATGACAACGTTTGTTACTTTATATCCCTATAAGATAGCATGACAAAAGTAAGCAAAAGTACATTAAAACCTTGAGGAATTTTAGAATACATTGGAAAATCCCATTCCTTAGCAGTGGTGGTGAACCAGTAGCACACATGCCACAGCAGGCTGTCTGTTGTCATTGAAAGTTATACATATTTTGCTACCACTGCCTTAGAGTAATAGAAATTTATGATAAGAAGTTCATTTAGGAATTAAGTTGGATACATACAATAAACTCTTTATCCATGGAAGTTAAAAATATACACAATGAATCCTTGAAACCACACACAGAGAAGATATACTGTTTCAATTCATATACAAGGGTCTGTAGACAAAGGTTATGGCTTATGTTTAGATGTCCCCCAAAATCTCATGCAGTGACCAGTGGGGATTTTTCAGAGGTGGCTGGATCTAGAATGTGTGACGCTGGGATTGATTAATGGTACAATGCTAGGCTCAATGGTACTAGGATCAAGAGTGTGAATGTCACCTGTCCTGAGTAGCGTGGATAAGATAAAATGGACAGAAAGACTCTGTTAATGTCCTCTGTTGTTTCCCTGTCTTTGGCTGCCAGGAACTGTTTCTGTTCTGTGATGGTCCTCCACCACACCACCCTACCTTGGAGTCAGCTGGTTACAGACCGAAATGTCTACCAACCTTTCCTCCCTTAATTTGTGCATGCTGTGTATTTTGTCTCAGCAATTAGAAACTAAGAATAGCATTTAAATCAGATAAACCCTATTTATATGTATTTATTTATTTATTTATTTATTTATTCTTTATGGTGAAAACTATCAAAATCCTTTCTTCTGTCTTTATAAAGTCTTTAGTACAATATTGCTATAGAAACCCTACACCTTCATATGTGAACATCTTGTCCCTAACTGCAATTTTGTATCAATTAACCAACATTCCTCCTGCCTTCTGTAATCACTATTTTTCTTACTCACATATACCAATAATAATTAAATTCATAAGTTAGGTACAGTGAGAGATTAGCAATATTTAATGATAATGGAATAAGTACAGCAGTATATTGTAATAAAGGCAATTCATCACTATTCAAAAGAACATGTTTTTTATAACTCATGAATTGAGTATTTTTAGATTTTTTTTCTCCAATATTTTGGACTGCAGTTGAATTCAAATAACTAAAACCATGGGAATTGAAAGTGTGGATGAAGAGTCCCTGCTGCATTCTATGCTAATCTACAAGTCGGATTCCTTCTTGGCATCCTTTTATTCTCCTGCAGTTCAGGCATTTCTATCACATTAACTACTTTTCAGTGTTAATCACTGAACTGTGTGTGGTGGACTGACACCTGGTGGTCAACATGTAATACCCAGGTGAACCGAATCAGTGCGGTACTGTGTGGACGGTCTACCTGAGGATTCTTGCCAACAAAATGAAAAGGAGAACTGGAGAGAAAAAGATGGTGTTGCAGGTTCTCTTGTTGCCATGGGTTCTCCTGCAGGGGCTGGCCAAGCTTCTTTCCTATCTGATAGGAACTTGGCTGCTCTCGTCATCAGAGGAGCTTGGGACCTTGTTATCATTGAGAGTGGCTGTGGTCCACCATGGGGGAGCTCTCGTCCTTACATTGAGCATCGCTTCCTGGCTTTGGAGGGGAAGATGGTGAGGGTTAAATCTACTGGAGAGCTTGTCACATTGGTTTTCCTGCAGTGAACTCAGATTTTTCTCATCATCAGAGAAGCTCAGGACCTTACTGTCACTGAAGATGGCTGTGATGCTTTTTGGGGGAGTGCTGGTCCTTACTTTGAGTGTCACTTCCTGGCTCCATTGTATATTCCTTTGCCTACTGGCACAGATCCTTCATCCTGCTGGTGCAGAATTTCTGGCTTCACTGTTGACCTTTGGACCTTTCCAGCACAGATCCACACAATAGACTTGAATGAGTCCTGGGCATGGACTCTATGTCTTCAGCTGGACTCATGCAGAACATTGTCCTGGGATCCAGGTCTTCAGCTGGATTCTTTAGGGTGTGTAGTGTGTGGAAAGGTTTCCTGTAGTTTTTGTGTTTAACCCTTTGGGCAATTATTACAAAATTATTGTGTAAATTATGTATCCTGTATTAAATGTTTTGCAAATCCTAACTACAAAACTACTTAAACTAAGTTAAATCATGCTATCATAAGCTGTTTACTGAGAGTGTTAGGGTATTCTTATTTTTGAAAAATTGTCGGCCATGCTGGAACTTAGGGCGCCGAGCCAACCAGCAAGCAGCCTGCCACCCTGGAAAGTGACTGTGTTCTGGGGAGCTGCGGCCACCCCAGGGCAGGGAAACTAGAAGCAAGAGCGTGTCCCGAGATCCGCGCCATGCTGGAACTTAGGGCGCCGAGCCAACCAGTAAGCAGCCTGCTGCCCTGGTAAGTGACTGTGGTCTGGCAAGCAGCGGCCCCCCCAGGGCGGGGAAACCAGAAGCAAGAGCGTCTCCTGAGATCCGCGCCATGCTGGAACTTAGGGCACCCAGCCAACCAGTAAGCAGCCTGCTGCCCTGGTAAGTGACTGTGGTCTGGGGAGCTGCAGCCACCCCAGGGCAGGGAAACCAGAAGCAAGAGGGTTTCCTGAACTATCACACATGTTCAAACTCCAATGGGACACAGTGTGGTAGATAGAACCAATGGTGGTAGAGCAGAAAAGGCATGGTAGGACTTCTGAATATGTGTGATAGTTCAAACAATTTTTTTTCTTTTTTATCAAAAATGAGATATTATAGTACCCATTGATCATTTTCTGTTATTCAGTTCAGAAAGCCCTGGAATTCTTTCACTCTATGCATGGCTTAATACTATTGTGTTGTTTGATATTATTGTATTTGAAACTATGCTCAACTGTAGCAGAGTAAGAGAGATATGGTGTTAGATACTGTTGATGTCCAGTTGACTTAATGTAAAGTACTGTGTTGCCTATGTTGTCCTGTTCTGATCTGCTCTGTACTGCCCCCTTTTGTTTTATTCTCTTTCAAATAAAAAAAAGAAAGAAAAAAAAAACCTTGGGAACATCAAAAAAAAAAAAAGAAAAATTGTCAAACATGACATCACTTTCAAGGGCATTTGTACTGAAAAAATGAAATAATTCCTATAAAGCATCCTACAACTGGAGTGAAGCCATATAATACACAGCCTTTAAATTAATCATTTTTCATGTTACTTGTATAGCTCCTATTCCTTTAATTATATGTATCTACATAATGGTAAGCACAAAATAATATCTGATGCTATGGACTAACAATAACTTATTGGGATTCTTTTACCTCTTAACATAAATACTTATTTTCTACATACTAGCTTAAATTTTAGTTTTAAATACTTTCTTTCAACTTCAAAAACATTGTTTTAGGTTTCCATGAAATTTTAATTTGTGGTATACAATGAAAGGCATCCTCCTATTCACCTGTCTCTGTTATCATATTGATGACTGTTTGCTGCCTGTTCATGCATTTATATTTCAGAATATGTTGTGTCTACTTCAGGTTTCATAAATCATCTATGCTGGTGCTCGCCTTGATACTGTACTATATATAACATTTCTTTAAACCAGTTGGGCCTCCCCCTAGGTGATGCTATTTTATTACTCCTGGAAAAAAACCTGAGTATATTTTATTTTTTCATATACTGATTTTTATTTTCCCCTGTCACAGATATATCCCTCACTCAGCTATTTTAGTCATTTTTTGAGACATGTCTAGAAAAAACAATTAGAATTAAATGAAGTCAATCTATAGAACTAATCCATCTTTTCTATTTCAGAGACCCTTGTATCCATGTAGGAGAATTTTTATTTTTCTTCATCTCACTAACATTTAAGGGATATTGCAATTTATGTACAATTGAATTCTATAAAAACTCCTCACAAATAGTATTATGTATTGTTTTCTGCATATTTTCTAGACTTGCTTGATTTTCTTATGGTTTCCAAATTTCACACCGCTGACCTCTGATTCATTTGTGTATATTTATGCTTTACATGGCTATTCAAACAGCAAGTGGATTATAAAAACATTTACACAAAATACTATGTGTTTATCATGCAAAATCAAAACACCTCTGCAAGTGGTTTTATAGAATACACTGACTTGAAAGCTTTGTTACTGTGCTAACTAATTTTATTGTACGTGTACTTTCTGTTTCTACCTATTACTGTTTGTGTTCATTTTTCCCCAATCATATGCTGAATTTCTAAGATGCCAGTTAGAAAGACTTCATTTTACTGATGAGAAAAGGTTTTTAAGATGAAAAAGGTATTCATATGGTGATGAAAAAGTTATGTGAGGTTTTAGGACATAATCCAGGAGTTTTGGTTTTGGTTTATTGAAGACAGAAATTCAATTACTTCGCTACACACACACACACACACACACACACACACCCCTTGAACTGGATTTTGTGAACAAGCTGAGAATTTACCACCCAGATGTTTACACATAAGCCTTACTTCATTCTGCACTGAAGGAAAGGACGGACTTTGTTTTCCCTTTAAGAAGGTGACAAGGATCTGATTTTGATCTTTTATGCAGAACTTCTTTTCTCTGGATGTATTCTTCTGTAAAGTTAAAGACATTATTTCAGTGTTCTTTGAAAAAGTATTTCTGCTGCCAGGGATATAACTCAGTGCCATAAGTGCCTGCTTGGCAAGTGCAGAATCCTGAGCTTGATTCCCTGGAGGGAGAGAGAGAGAGAGAGAGAGAGAGAGAGAGAGAGAGAGAGAGAGAGAGAGATACTTCTGCTAAGGAAATTACAAGTAAAACAGTAACCTAAGACTGTCTGTAATGACACTTTGCCCCCACCCCCAATCACTTTATTGTAGGAAGAAAACATGCTTCTCTAAATAGCTCACTTTTTTCAAACATTGAGAGACTAGTTGACTGAAGAATTATGTCATTTATTGTTAAGATTTTTCTAAGTGCCCTATTGACTCCACATTTGAAGTTACGGGGATAATTTGGAACAGCATGCATTTTAAATCTGTAGATGTAGCCTTTATCCAAGACAATAGTTTGTCATCTACCCCTAGCCATTTTGGTAATGCCAAATAGTACAAAATCAGGTGGTGTTTCACAGATGAGGATTCATGCTGTAAAAAACTCCTAAGTCAACCCTTACCCCCATAGCCTGATTTTTTGAAGAGTAAATCGCAAGGATCCTTGTCTCCAGGTTAGCCCTGGGCAGAACTCTGGCTTGAATTAGTACAACAAACTATTCACCTTTCCATATTGACCATCTTTTCTAGTTTTCTTATTGTTTTTATTGTTGTGCAATGCAGTAAGGAGAAACAGAATTTTAAATATCTCTAGTAGTTACATGTTAGCAATTACAGATTGCTGAAAATATCATGGCAGGGCCATATTTTACATGCTATCAAGAATTAATATGAAAGTTTTTAACAGAAAATTGTCTCTAAATTCTATACATTTACAGGAAAATAATAATGATGTAGAACTGAATTAAATATTACCAATATTGCATAGCAAGTGAAATAAACTCTTGGTTATTAGAAATTTAGAGATTTTTCCTATTATCTTCTGTGGCATTTTAACAATCTCCATGCTTATAGCACCTTCAATAGAGGAGAGAGAGGAATAAGGTAATTCTCAAAATCATCTTTATTTTCTATTTTCCTATATTCTTCAAACACTTCCAAATAGGATGAGAGAAGTATCTAAAGTATCTATAAAATGTTTACTTTGGAAAGCGGAAGTCACATACTGGAGCACTGACAATAGAAAGATAAACGATGACAATGCTCTTAGCCACAGTAGCCACAATAAAAACAATTCTCTTAGATTCACTTGGGTTATTAAGTACAGAGATTACATAGATATTCAAACAGCCTCCACAGTGCTGGGATTACACACATGTGCCACCACACCTGCCTTGACCCCTATTTTTGACCATACTTACAGGTGAGAAAAAGATTGCAGGCTAGACATTATAAGCATTGAGTTTTATTCGGTATTACTTAGTTTGCTTTTTAAGTTAGCCTTTTGCCATATATATTCTTGTGCATGTGTGTGTGTGCATGTGTATACTGTGTAAGAATATTTTTATGTCCACTGTGAGAAATGTGTTTTTCCTAAGCAGAAGAAAGAATTCCACTTAAGTGTAATCTAAGAGAGATTTCTTACCCTAACATGTACAAATCCCACAATACATTTTTTCATATACTACTACTAGAAATTCTAATAAGGTAACCATGACTCAGTGGTACAGTGCCACCTGAACTGCATCTGCATTATGTGCAAGTCCATTAGGAATGCAGAGTCTGTAGTCCTCCTCCTGACCTTCTGAATCATATACTGTATTTTAACAAAATTCTCAAGTGATATGAGTACTCATTAATGTTTGAGAACTTTGCTCTAGAACAAGGTGCTACATGAATCAGAAATTAGGTATAAAATAATTTCAGAGCTGCACACTGACCTGTTTGGTGCTGAGGTAGAATACCTGCCCACATAAATTAAAGGGACGCACAGCATCAGAAAAAGCTAACTTCCCTTGTTTGACATTGAGGTTGGGAATTGTGCTCATCTGTAAACTTGCTACATTAAATTCAGTGCTGTATTTCATGGATTAGTAGTTTCCTTTTGCATCTGTATGAAGGAAGAAAAATTGTGATGTCTTCTATAATAGGTAAAATAAAAGTGTAATGAAGGGTTCTACAATAGGTTATTATTTCTTAATGTATTCATTTTGAGGTTTTAAAAGTGTAAAATTACCATTTAGGACCTTGTAAATTCTTTGACTTTTTTACAGCTATATAATTGCAAAACAATAGAACAAATAAGTTTAGACTTAAGGAGCAGTTGGACTAAATGGAAAAAATAAACAGGAAATACAGATTATTTGGAAGTGTGTTGTATATTTGTGTGCATATTATTTAGAAACAAACATTTTAATATTTGAGTGATACAAAGAACACAAGTGGTAATTTCAATTTATGACTGCTTCATATTTTATTAAATCTAATTAATTTAAGAAAATACCTGATTGCTGTTCATTAAAAGTAATTAAAATGCATCACAGAATCTGCTCACTGGGAAAGAGGAAGCAGCATTATAATTGCAGATAGTTTCTGTCATGAAAATCCCTTTAATCACGCATGTTGTATCTCATTCATTAAAAAATGACCATAGTTTTAGTTATTCATAAATATATGTATCAATGATATTTTGAATTAATTTATACTACATCATGTAGCTAAACAGCTGAAAAGACAATTATTGTGAATGTGTCAAGCAAAGATCACCAGGTATTTAAAATTTACAAAGGGAACTGAATAGATCAAAAACTTAAATTGATGAAATGGATAAAATCTGGCTATTTATATGGACAACAATAATGAATTTGTGTTTAATTTTCTGAACTTTCATTTCTTTCTACTAGGAAATGTTTGTAGTATTATAGAACCAGAAGTTAGGACACCACGTGTGCTATGGTATCTGTTATGTCTTCAAACTTCCTCGTTATTTCTCCACTTTATCATTCTTCCCAATTAGATGCAAATGAAAAACACTATATAAGACACTGGGAAAACAATGTTGTTTCCTTCTGTGCTTCCATCCACTGGACCAAGCAGAAGGAAGCCCAAATATTTGAGCACATAAATACATAATATACACTTTCATAATATATGAGTAAGAGGATATTATTAAATTTTGCATGTTTCTAGAAAACCTATAGTATTGATGCTATTTATAGGTCATTGGGAACTTACACTATCATTCAGTAAGGAAAAGTACGGGTTTAGCTGTATCATTACAAATATGCAAATACTTTCATTAAAGTGTGAACATCATATTATCACAAAATAATTAAGGATTTTATGGAGTCAGATTCCTTTGAGTATAATTTTTTTTTTAATTTACAATATTAAAGTTGACATTCCTTAGAATATTTTGCTGGTATTTACATACACAGAAGGTAAGGAATTCTTCTGACTAAAATTTTCTCTCCATGTAAATGTAATTTACATGATTTATTTTTAAGCATTTTCTCATAAAATGTGCTTTTCCCTCCCTTTTTGGTTAGGCCTTGGTAAGGAAAACAAAACAATGTATTATAAAGCAGTAATCAAAATTATATGACATTGACTTAAACATAGAAAAATAGACAAGGAAAACAGAATACATAGCCCAGACATAAATTCAAGTATATACGATCAACAAGTGCTGACAAAATCACACAATGAGAAAAGGATAATCCCTTCCTTCAAGATATCTTCCTGGAAAGATGATTTTCTACACTTAAAGGAATAAAACTGTATCTTTATCTCACACTGTTCATAGAAATAAACCCCAAATATTAGCTACTATAAGATATTAGCATAAAATATTAGCTACTATAAGAATCTCAGAAAATAATATAGGGAAATATTCCTGGATATTGCAGTAATGAATTTTTGGATATCACACCAAAATTTCAGAAAGGGGAAATAAAAAATAAACAAAATTATGCTAAACTAAAAAGCATCTACACTTAAAAAAAGATATGAAATAGCATTCTATGGACTGGCAAATTTATTTACAAACCATGCACTTGATAAAGATTAGTACTCAATGTTTAAAAAGATCTCATATTGTTCAATAGTGAAGATATAACAAAAATCTTATTAAATACATATGAGAGACACTTTTCTAAAGACATACAAATGACCAACAGGTATGCAAAATAATTCATAACATTTTTAGTCATCTGCAAATAAAAGTCACTAAGAGATACCGCAAAGCAAGTATTATAATGATTATTATCAAAAGTCAAAAGATACTTGTTCCTTAAGGTGTACAGAAAAGGGAATACTTTTATACTACTCATATGAATGTAGTTTGTGTAGTTATTTAAAAAACACTATATTGATTTCTAAAGTAATTAAAAGTAAGAATAGCACACTACTCACTGATTTTTCTTGGGTGAATTTACCAAAGAAAATAAAGTTAGTACCTTCTAAAGATACATGCATTCCCATGTTCATTGGAGCACTTTTTACAACAGCCAAGATATCAACATCATATACACATATATAGTAATTAATTATTATTTTATCATAATATATGTAATCTAGTCCTAAATGTGTTGAGATCTAACTATGTGCATAAACATGGAGAACATTGTACTAAATAAAAGAGAAAATTATTGCATGATTTTATTTGCATATAATTTTAAAAGAAAACACAAATGCAGAAACAGAGAACAAAACAGTGCCTTCCAGGGATTAAAACAGAAGAAATAAAGAAATACATAGTAAGGGATATAGAGATGCAAATATTTATGATGAGAAAGTCCAAGAATCTTATGACCAAATACAGACTACATGCAGGATGCATACCTATTTACTTATTCTTACCTCAGAAAAGAACTAAACAACAAAAACATCAGTAGCCATTGAGATGATGAATATTTTAATTTGCTTCAGTTCGTAACCTTTGTTTTTATTTTACCATTTACATGTATCCTGTAACATCATATACTCTACCTTGAAGTAACTTATGATTTTTTTAAGAATACAGAGGCCAGGGACATAGCTCAGTGGCAGGAGGGTCTGCCTGGCAAGAGCAAGGTTGTGAATTAGATTCTGGTACCACTCACCCACCCCACCCACCAAAAAACCCAAGAATGCAAAGCAAATATCATGTTTACCTCACTATGACATGAAAAGTAAAAAACACACTAAATAAAACATGACATATATTCTGGGACTATAGTGCTTTTTATATGCAGATTCTTGCACTAATAACTTATTCAAGGCTTCAGTAAAATTTGAAGTCATGAAGTATATAATTTCTTGATTGCATTGTGATGGAAATCTCACAGAGGAAAGTAAACTCAGTGGCAGAGTTGCAGCTCCTGAATTTCTCCGTGGGAAAGGAAATTTCAGAACAACGATTCTGTTAGTAATAGAACTGCGTTAAAGGATGACCATACAGACAAACTTCAGGATTTTTTGGTTGAAATTTTATTGCATTTGCATAATTTTGGTACCCAGAATTCTTAGGTAGCTCTCAAGTTTCCTAGGTCCTGTTAAACTTGTGTGTATAATCTAATCTCTGTGAGGGCAGGAATCTGTGAATATGATGGGTAACATTCTCTTGATTCGTAGACATAGCATATGAAGGCATTTGGTAGCTTTAGTCACAATTCATAATCATTTGAATTTCAGTGAGCTCAACTGCTAAAGACCTCACTCAGTCCTCCATTAACAGGGAAATTAATTCCGCCAACATCTACCACAGCCTAAAAGAAAATTGGGAGTTTCGGATGGGAACTTCAGTGCCAGTCAATATTTACCGTACAGTGTTATGAGATCAGAGCAGAGAGCCCAGTCAAGCTGCCTGGCTTTCTGACTCACGGAAACTTCAATATTGTTAGGAGCTTTGAACTCGTTTGTTACAGAAATACAGAAATTAATATACACTATAGCAAAACTTTTCATTTAATTGTTTTCTTATCTATTGGGCCCTAAACCCTAATTGTCACACCAAAACTACTACTGAAAAGAAAGAAGTTGCATAGATAACTTACTGAGAAATAAGAGGTAAAGATAAATCATTCTTGATAAGTAACGCATAGAATGAATTGCCATGGACCAGTGCAGCTCTTGGAAGTTTCGGAGGGAGGATCATGAGGGGATGGGAAAATACAGAAAAGAGGTGAAAGCTGAGGTCAGGTGGAGCCCTCTCTCCGATGGGAGAAAACACACTGCTCCAGCACCCTAGCACCTTTCCTCTGCACTCAGGAGGAGGATGTCAATTTCAACCCTCTGCCTAGCAACCTGTGTGCCTGGCTGGCTTGGGCACCTTGCCTTTTGAAACTGGGACAGTTTGTTTCCATGGCTTACTTTGGGCGCTCCACACTCTCCGAGCTAGTCTTTCTTTAGCCTCACATGTGCGATTGATCCAAAGCTTCAGTTGCACCCTACAATGAGTATTTAGTTAATGTTGATTACAAATATTTTCTTGATTCTGAAAATTGATGTTTGAAATTTTAAAATGTTTACACACATCAATTAATTTGCCCTTCAATAAGACAGATATTAATAAATATCCCCTTGAGTGCAGCCAGTAGCTTCTCTAGATCCCTGTTTTGAATCTAAGAAATTCCCCTGCATTAGTGGTGGATCAAATCTAGAATCTAGGTTTTCTGAAAGGTTATACAGATACGGTTTTCTCTTGCAGTCTTCAACTTATGACTCAGTAATAGTTTGCTATTCATTTATTATTCTTCATCAGATTTATGACATTACTTACCAGAAAATTATACTTTAGGAGAAGTAAAGAAAAAACATCTTTTATTGTAAAATCAAATAAATATACATGACTGTAATAAATGTATGTGACTATGCATAGTTCTTTTATGATAAACATTAATTCTCTTAAGGTGGTGTTAGTCATGGCATAGTTCATATATCAAGGAAGAACTGACATATATTGCAGTCAAAATATAAAAGATTGATTTTCCACTTAATTTCAGATCTGAAACTCTACTCTTACGAAGTCGAATAGATTCTGGCTCCCTAAATTTATAATGAAACACGAGCTGTTCTCTAATGTGAAGAAAAGTGCACTGTTATGTGCAGTGACTTCATCTATTTATGTGTGAATATTCAGAAAACATTTTACATAATATTAGGAATCCTTATTTTCTATGAGCAAGTTATTCCTTCCTGATATAGGCTCAATTCCCAAACTCTACATTATTTTTCCCACAATTTGCACTCAATTTTCGGGTTTAGTAAATGATTCCGATTCCACTGTGAAGTTAACTAGAGAGTTAGAAAAATTCATTTCTTAATCTTTATGATCTCTTTTAAGATATTTATAACTTCACATACCCACACCAGTTTTATCTCCTCCACAAATCTTTCGTGTACCACCATCTAAGGGTGTTGAGTTACTCCAATACATACTGTGTGATTTGGAAGAGTTTCAGCCATCCAGTTTAATCAGATGCTGTATTAACAACTTTAATAAATGCTTATATGGAGATAAAGGCAAAGAAATTGTTGTAGTATATTTTCATAAGTACTAGAAAATTTGGAAATATAAGATTACATAAATAGAAAATTATAATAAACAGAATTTTGCTAGAACCTTCTTGAGAATTGAAATTTTAATTTCAAAGCACATCTTAATTATGAGGTTAAAAATATGACAAATTTAGTCTTGCAGAATTGAGACATTTCATGCTATTTCCATTTGCATTTTTAATTTGCTCTTTGGATGCATAGAAAGTAAATCTATGGCTTTAATTCACAGTTGTTGATATAACAAATTACCACAAATGTGGTAGTTTAAATCATACAAATTTATTCCTTTATGGTTTTATAGGTCAGTGGCCTTCTATAGAGTTCCCAGAGTAGAAGTGGAATTTCACAATGTGCAACTCCTTGCCATTTACGGATTCTAGAGGCTACCAGCTCTCCTGACTTGCTGGTCTATAATTTATGATTCTCTGTTTTCACATTACCTTTATTTCTTTCTGACTTTCAGCATATCCCTTTTAAAGACTTTCATGATTATAGCAGTCTCATCTAGATAATATACTCGTGTCAATAACTTTAATTTGCATCTGCCTGTAAAGGCACTTTTGCATACAGCATAACATAGTTTGAAAGAACTGAGGTTTTGAAAATAGTTTTTCAGCTTGTTTAGCATTAAAATTTAACCTCATCCAAGAAGTTTAGAATTTTCCACTACATAAAGACTAGCCAAGAAGTTCCTAACAAGTACAAACTCTTTAAGGGATGGTACTTGGGAATTGAACAGAGCTTAGTAACTTAAGCAATCTGGAAGAGAAAAAGAGAGTATGACTTTATGTAGTCACCAAGAGTAGAAGGGCTGATGGTCTTATTTGCCAGCATAGTACAATTTATAATGATTACAAATCTATAATGGCCCAAGACTAGTGATTAGTTTCTCATCTTGAAAACTGTGAAAAACTCCAACTTTTACGTAGCTTAGAGACTTGTGGATGTAGAAAAGTGCACATATTGGCAAGACAGGGCCACGGGGCTTCACAGGTCTATCAAACACATTTCTGTGGTAATACTATTTTTTTTTTGTTCCTAAGCATACTGAGGGTCTCTAATTTTCACAGAATGCAAGGGAAAAGGGGAAAAAAAGGAAAGAAAAAATGGAAACAATGCATAAGGAGGAGAACAGTTATTGAAGGGAGAGAAGGGCAATGGGAAAAAAAGAAGCAAGCTGTGTCACATACAGGTATAAACTCTCTAGGGTGAATTGAAAACTATGTGTGTTAGGTTTTCGTCACAATAAGAAAAAAGATATAAAATAAATGTAGCCTCTATTCTAAGGACGTGGAGAGAAGTCCATGACTAGAGACAGCCTGGCATTCTCTGACCGGCATGTGTGCCGTAGGGTACATATATAACCTCCGACCGGGGGTGGTGCTAAGGGCAGGCATTGATGACACACAAATTACTGATTGGGACCCCTTTTCGTGCCACTGGGAAAGGAAGTTGTCACAGGGAAGGAGGAGGCATCCCCAAGGCAAACACACGCTGCTTGGTCCCGCCTCCCAGCTACTCGGTTCTGCCTCCCACCGCAGTTTAAATATTTTAGGGCAAAACTCTTTCAATGTGTATCTAAAATGTAGCAATAAAACTAATTAATTGAAAAATAAAGCTCCAGATATAAGTCATACCTGTGCAACTAAATTCACAAAACAATTGGTTTCTACTTTTTGCTGGTTATTGAATTTCCTTAGCTTAAAGGATGTAACACTTTTAATCACATTGATTAGACAATGTGAAATTGATCAGTGGTTTGTCTTACAATCTATTCAAAATACTTTCTTAGGAAGTTATTAAATAATAGAAATCATACATAGTTTTTCCTTGCTAATTTGTTAACCAGTTGTGAAGATACAAATGGTTATTAAATTATACAATTAGCCAACATAACATTATGATAAATCATTAAGATATTTACATACTTTAAAAATAACAAAAAGATATTCAAACTCGGGATTCACTTGAGAAAATATTTCTTTTCTTCTCTTATCCCTTTCTCTGCCCTCTTCCACTTTCCCCTCCTCCCCTCTCCTCACCTGGAGTCTCCTCTTCAGCCCTCCCTTTCTCTCCCTTTTTATTGTTTCTCTCCTCTGCACTCCTTTCTTGCCCTCTCCCCTCCTGTCCTCACCTGTGTGGTCCTCTCCTCTCCCTTCCCCTCTTCCCCTCTATCCTCTCTGCCCTCCTCTGTTCTCCTCCCTTCCCCTCTTCTACTAGTCCTTTCAGCTCCTCTCCACCTCTTCCCTCCCCATATCTCACCCCTTCCATCTGCTCCTCTCCTGTCCTCTGCTCTCCTTTCTTCTCTCTCTCCTTTCCTCCTTTTACTTCTCCTTTATTTCTTTAAATTTTTTCTTTCTCTTTTTCTCTTTGTTTCTCTTTTTTGTGGTTTTGGCCACCAAACCCAGGGCCTTATGCATATTCTGTAAGTATTCTACTACTGCCTACAAGATCTAATAAAAATTATACCTAATATTTAATTTTTCTTAAATTTCAATAAAAGATATGTTACCACAAATCCTTTTCCAAATATGTCCTTTTCCTTCAAATACACTTATCCCATTATTCTTGTACTTTCTAAAGCAGCTCTGGAAGTCCTCTTCTGTGACTACTTTCAGTTGTGTGGTCACAGCTTCCTTGACATCCTGAATCCATTCAAAATGTGTGTCACAATGGTGTTGATCATTTTTACCCTCAGAAATCAGAAATTGCATGACAAATAATGTGGATGAGGACACACTGAAATGTTGTATTTGGCAGAAATCTCAGTATCAGATGTGATCTGTGACAATCGACATTATGGTGAGGGAGGAAGAAGCCATCAGTTTCAAGTCATTTTCTACTCAAATGCCCGTTAGTTTAACAAACCTTTATATCTATAGCTCCCTTTGGTGCTTATGAGTCCAAACTGAGTTTGCTCAATTCCATCAAGGTCAACACACGTTCAACATCGCTGTCATGTTGCGTCTCCATTGGCCACTGAAGGAGAGCTGGGGAACTTTCATGGAGAACTCTGAATCTTGATCTCAGAATTACATCTGTAAATCAAATTTCATCTACTCTGATGATATTGCTAAAAAGCTGAAATCCAACCACTCCACATAAACACATCATCCATGATTCAGGTTATAACACACAATTTAAAATGCACTTCTGAACCATAGCTCAGAACAGAATGACTGCATCAAACAAACAGAAACTTGTCACACACTGTAACTGCATTTCAGCTTGATGGCACTCATCAGCAGCCTTCACTGCACCTTTTGGTCTTGTCTCAGATGTTCTTAGAGCAAGAAAACTTCATTATTTATAACTAACACTATACTACCCATAGAAAACTTACCAAGTTTCAGCCAAATCTACTTCTAAAGTTCTAATAGGAATTCTAATTGAAAATCGATTATACTTCAGTAGAAATAACTGATGTACAAATTGGTTAAAGTGACAGAATGTGTTACAATTTGGCAACAGATATATGTTTTGGACATATAATGAGTTGCTATAATGTAACACACAAAGCTTTTCAGAGAATTTTAATATGCCCTTCACACTAAGGTACTGAGGTCCCAGTGGGGCTGGTGGGGCCGACAGCCTGGTATTCTCTCTCTAGTCAGATCTTCATTCTTTCTTCTTTCATAGGCTTCTTTTGCACTTTTCACTGGATTCACACCCATTACTCAATAATTAAGAAACATTATCAAATATTTCTAGTAATAGCAACAGTTTCATCATGGAATCAGAGAGTCCATGTATTTTGTTTTTGTATAGATTTGTTTTATTTCTACTGGGGGAAGGAAGAGGATAAATAAAACTGTTCTCCAAATTGTTCTCCATTGGCCGGGGATTTAGCTCAGTGGCTTAAGCGCCTGCCTGGCAAGCGAAAGGTTGTGAGTTCGATCCCCGGTACCAAATTGTTCTCCATTGTATACACACACACACACACACACACATATTCATACACCCAAATTATGCCCCCAAAACAAAAAAAAAAAAACAAGAATCAAAGCCCCTTTACCCTCAAACTGTGCCAGTACTTCATATTGGACCAAAAGAATTGATCCTGGTAGGAAGTGCAAAATGCAAAATCAAATGACTGAAAATGCTGAACAAACAGCATTATTAATACAAAATACTATATTATTGCAGTAGTAACAGATGATGCTCTCTGTGTTGGTAAAACTTTGGAACCACATAGCTGATTTGTTAAAGCTAGTCCATGCCAGCTTCCAAAAACCAGAAAAGACTTTAGTTAGCTTCATTTTTTGATGCTTCATCAAAATTTTCTACAAGATCTGGAACATCGTCCTCTTCTTCGCCGATGTCTTGTGGTTTTAGTGCTTTGCTATCTAGCACTTACCATGGGAACTGTTCAGCTAATTTTCTAAGACTTGTTAAGCTGTCACCAGGCTGACTTAATATTCCGGGCAAGCTTTTCTGTGATTGGTTTGGCTTCTGCATGACAGTGATTGCAAAGTTGTCAGCCGAGAGGGAAGCTTGGACTTTAGGATGGTTGAACTGAATTACTGTCCCATCATAGTCTCTCACCTACTCCTCTTCAAAACCAGCTAGACTGTCCACTACCATTTTTTTCAGAGAACTCTGAAGCTTTTTGTCATCAGCTGTAGCTGTCACATGTGCCACCTTCTTTCTGCGAGCTGCACCCTTCCCCTATCCAGACCTGAGCCTGAGGTTTGGCCACCTTCTCTTGGTACACACTGTGGGTAAACCTGAAGTGGAGAGGATCTTCCAACACCAGCACATGGCAAGAGCAAGATGGCTGCCTCCGAGTCCATATACTTAAATAAGTATTTTGAAACTATAATTTACTTGCAATTGTCTAGGAGCCACAAGTCATGCAATTTTTACTTCTGTTTACAAATGGTTGGGGTAGTGGCAGAAATTAGTTAATAGGCAATTGTAGTCTTAAATACTTAGGATTTTATTTCATATGCTGGATCAATCAAATTTTTTTTGTTCCAGGCACGTTTTGAAATATGCTCAAACTATTATGAATATAATTTATGTAAAATATATAGTCACTCTTGAAATTTACCTCTGATTTAAAATGTGATCAGAAATCTATCAAATTTTGATATTCTAATAAGGTTAAGAAAATAGTAGCTGTTTAAAAATTTGAATATAGCATTCCAAAAAAAAAAATCTATCATGGCCACATCTTCCTCCTCTCCATGCCATCTTATTACCAACCTTACCGTTGCTCTCCCGATGCCCTCTTACTACCACCTGTCTGGCCGTGCATTGCACCTATATGCTTTCCCCATACAGGATGACATACTGATAGTTACTTGCTTTTTGCGTTTTTTACAGTGGTTATAAAGCTGGCAATCTGTAAACCTTCCATTTATCTGGAACTTCAGTGCATCTATGTTGTTTTTTAAGTAATTCTGTTTCTCATCCAATTCCCACTCAACTTGTCACCTCTGTTCTTGCTACTTATAGTTAATGATCCCCTCATACACCCAGAATTTATTTCTGTCCCTATTATTCATCATTTAGCAGTAAAAACTCCCATAAAGCATGCAAAGTGCTAAGTCCTAAATGACAGGTAGAATATGATTTCAAGGGCCCTTCAGATTTATGGGGCAGTATGAAAATTTCCTGGGTGAACACTGCCTAGAAAATTATCTTTATCTTTATTGAGCAAAAGTACTTTATTCTGTAGTTGATTTTATCTTTACTCCATTATCCTCTAACTGCAATAGCAAGATTTAAATTTATAAATTTCCTTTCATGAGAATTTCACTATTGTGGGATTTTACAATTCAACAGTTTATGATTTTGTTCATTACAAATATAAGTAGCTGTTTCAATATATATTATGAGTACCATGCTATTAAAATTTTCAAACAATATCCTTGTTAATTTATTTTTATTCTCTCCTATTTTTGTTACTGTTCTATCTGTAGTAAAGTTTTAGGTGTGAATTTTATTATATTTACTATAATTATAGAAATAGAAAATATCATAATGACTATAAAAATATTAAAGCCAATAAATGGTGGCCAATATTATGGGCTCTAGGTATGAATACTAAAAATCAATTTAGCTGAATGAAAAATGCATTGCCTCTGTGTGCTTTCTTCCAATTAAAGTAGTTCAGTACATCTTCAAAAGGAAACAGTTAAAAGGACACGTATGAAGAAAAAAAAATTAGTGCTCCAAATAGCTTTTGTGTCAATAAATTTAATTTTCTTTAGCTAAAAGGGTATTTTTATCTCATATATCTTAAAAGCCAATCAAAAAGAATGTTTTAATTTATTTTGGCAATATTTCATTGTAATTAGTTTTGAAGCTGAGGACCTTGAATTCTAATTATTTTCTGACAAGAAAGTAGGACACTGCATCTTTTTAAAAGTTTTACAGTGAAAATTTACTTTAGATTTATCAAAGGATCTTAGTTCTCAAAGAGTTTTGCCCTAGGATAAACTGTGGTGGGAGGCAGGACCAAACCCAACCAGCGCGTTTACCTTGAGGTCACCTCCTCCTCCCCCTGGGACAACTTCCTCTCCCAGTGACGCAAAAAGGAGTCTCAATCAGTAACTTTTGAGTCATCAATGCCCGCCTTAAGCGCCAGCCCCCCAAACCCCGGTTGGAGATTATATGTGTACCCTATGCCACACGTGCGGGTCAGAGAATGCCAGGCTGTCTGTAGTCATGGACCCCTCTCCACATCCTTAGAACAAGGCTCTATTTATTTTATATCTTCTTTCTTACCGCACCAAAAACCTAACAGTTCCAAACAGTGTTTTCCACAGAACGACTTCTCAGATGCTTTGGAATTATTTTATTGAGTGTAATGCTATAAAATAAAGCTCCCTGACTGAGGGGATTTATCTTACATTATTGAAAAACAAAGATCTCATACATTTTATCTAGAGAATAGTGTTTAGAATTACAAGTTAAATACCTTTCTCAGGCTTGGATTTTGGCCTCATGTCACTTACTTTGTATTGTGCTTTCCTCAATATACTTGTATTTCTGATTATAGATGGATACTACAAATGAATTATGGAAAGTGAACATATTTCCTTTCAGAATTTTTCTAATAAACACAGACCTATAGATTATGGCCCATGCATATTATATAGTAATCACACTTAATCTTTATCCCATAATACCTTATCTATTGAGGTTTCTTACTGCAAATGCCATCTGGAAGAATAGCAGAGGTAACAAGGTCTGTGAATCTTGTATTCTTGGCAAACTCAGACAAAAAGGAAAACAGAAACTCAGAGAAAATTTTCAATATTCACATGCAATCATTCTTACCAAAAGAATTGTTCGTGTAGTTGGTGTCTGTTTTGTTTATTTCAATATAGCATACTTTGGAACAAATTATAGTGAATAGGTGATATAGGATTTTATCTTTTTAAAGCAAATTATCTGAAAAAACTTGGCCCAAAGTTAAGAAAAATTCTAAAACATAAAAATTCTAATTCTTTAATGTATGTTGCTGTTAAATCTTATAGTACAGTTTCATATTTTCCCAAGATTTGCAGATACCTAAAAAGATATTAGTATGAAAATGAAGCTATTATAGATTACTTGTCTTTTTATTTCTCAAAAATAAAATTTTCCTTTGAATAAACTTAAAGATAAAATAGGTTACCAGCTACCATTACAGCTATTTATCTAAATAAATGGTTGCTGGATGAAATCAGATGACTTCATAGTTACTATATTATGTTATGAAAAACAAAATAAATATCACTTTGTAAAGTATCTCAAATACCTAGGAAAATGTGGAAAGGTACATTACATATATTTATTTTGAATTAGCTGAAGCTCAACTTATTTAAGTGGCCCAATATCCAAGGTAGGACAGTAGTTTGCCAACACATCTTTTAAAATAAGTCTCGAAAAGATGTAAATGACACTATTTCTTCTTGTTACAACAAAACAGAATATGAAAATCAAAATAATGAACAATAAATTTCTAGTCTATCATCTATCATATAAAATGGCACATTAAAATCTAAATATTGTTTTCAAATGCAATGGTAATGTCATTTTATGTAGTTATTTTGTATTGATTTACTAAAAAGACTTGAATTCTTAAAATTAATTGAAATACTACTTTATGTTTTCATCCCATGTTTGCCTCTCTTTCCATGATTTAATAGCCTAGTTATTACTCCTGGGTCCTGCTGTCTGCCAGGCCCTACCTAGCATCTGTCCATGAGGGCACTGAGTCATGTATCTTTTCTCCGCGAACTCCTTGGTCCTTGTCCTAGTCCCCAAAAGTAAACTTGCTGCCTCCATTTCAGGAGCCAAATCCCCTTAGTATACTGTCCAGTCAGGTGGTCTCCACCCCTCACACCTCAAGGTCCTCCAGTCCTTCGGACACAACCATCTGTCTACCCCCCCACCCTTATTCCAATCCCATAAAAGCAACTCCCAGCTTTGTGTCTGTTGAGGGTCCCCAGCAGTCTCCAGTAATTTATGAAAACAAACAAATAAACAAACTATATACATATAGTCCATTTGTACTTCTTAAAAAAGAATTTTTTGGCCATGTCATTTAAATTATTCTTTTATATTTTCCTTTGTCAGTTATTATTCCTAAAATTCTATATATTTTACACATTTTTAAATATTTTCTTATACTGTCATGTTTATTTTGTATTGTCTAAAAATTAAGTTTCTTGAAGTTACTTTTATCTTGTTCATGATAGCTCCTAATTTATTTAATTTCAAAAGTAAAAGGTTTTTAATTTTTTAAAATTGTGACCAGAAGGCAAAATAAAAAAAAAAAAGAAACATCAAAAGTTATGAAATAGTCCTATTTGAGGATGGAAAAGAAAAGAGAAATATAGTTCAGATGCAAAATTTTAATTCGATAATTTTTCGGGGTATATGATCTGTTTCTTTATTTTATGAATCAATAAATAATTTTGAGCTTTTAATTAATTGGATGAATGGATAACACAGACACAGCCTGTGGATATTGTAGCAGATGACATTTACAATGATTTACAAGATAATTAAAGAATGTTAATAGACAGTGCATGAAAATGACTAACAATACTTTATAGGAATGTGAGGAATTTAGAAAGCTATATTCAAAAGATAGAGTACCCTGTATCTCTTGGATATATTTTTAAAACTTCTGTCCTTTTACTGTGATTTTAGAATAAGGAAATAATTTGAATTTCCTTAAAAGTGTGCTAGATGGGCCTCTTAACACCCCAAAGTATCTGGTCTACATTTATTCTTGTAGCTACAGGAATGGATGTTTGAAAATATAAGCTGAGCTGGTTGCAGTGGTGCTCGCTCCTGTAAGAGCCTGCAGGAGGTTCATGAGAGTCCAATCTGAACAGCTAAGAAACTGTTGCAAAGTTAATAAAATAAATAAATAAGTAGAATTGGATAAAAGCAAAGGTCTGGGGAAAGTGCTTATTCCCCTAAGGCATTCATTGTTTTAGACAATAGTTTCAATCCAGACTACTGCAAAAGAGGAAGAAAAGTAATAACCTATTTGTTGAAATATGATGTTCACCTTTCAAAGTAAATGCAAACAGTGACAAAATGAAATGTTAACTTTTCACTCCTTTGCTTAACACTGTCTAAAGAAAAGGAAAAACATTAGCAATTAATCAGTATCTACAGGCATATCTGCAAACCTTTATCTATGGCTTGTAGGTATAATCATTTATCTTTCATTGTTTATTTCTTTTCCTAAAAATTCCTGTATCAGTGAGTAACAGAACAATCATTTGAACTGCCTTTCTCTATTGTCTATTCTACATTTTCCTCTTGCTTACTGAGGGAACATATTTCAAACTAGTCAAAAAGTACAAAATTCTTGAACATATGATTTCTCTCTCTCTCTCCTTCTCTCTCTCTCTCTCTCTCTCTCTCTCTCTCTCTCATAATTTCCAAAGATTTAGGAAAAGAACGAATACGAAAATAGCATAGATCATTTTAACATAAAAAGAAAAGAATTGCATTAACATTTCCTATATAGTTAATAAAAGTTTATTCATGTTTCTCTAATCCCTAATATCAAAACTAGCCAGTAATATTCTTGTATTACTCTTGCTTTTGTTCTACTTTACCTAGTAGTACAACTAGTATACCTGCTGGGGCACAATTATCACAAAGAAACGCACTCATGAGATGGTCACTTTACAGATATTTCTAGAGGACTCTGACCGCGTTGCTGTTCTGCTGTCTCTGGTAAATTCAGCGGACCCTGACGTGACCCTGAGCAATTTTCTATACCCTAAGGCATCTGGGGCTGACCTGTGCTCCTCCTGTCAAAGCTCTCTCCTGAGCATTCCTGTGTCATGGCAATATCCTTAATCACTCTCATTCAGTCAAGGTTCTCTCTCTCCAGAACAATTCCTATATTATGGAGATGCCCGTAAGTACACTCTTTCTGCAAGAGCCTCCTCCCCTGGTTCCTGGAGTGTTTCTATTGTCTCAAGACCAGTCTGCCTGTCAATCTACGATGTAACCAATCATGTAAGGTGTGGTCACTTGCTTTGTACCTCCCACTTCTAATTCATGGAACGGATTATACTCCTTCATGGTTCAGAGTGGTTGCTGGGGAGGAATTATCCCTGCAACAGTTCACTGGCCCAAAGATTAAATGCTGCCTTCTTATCGCCTCCGTGCAAAGTCTTCCTTTTGGTTTGGTTTGGCTTGGCTTGGGAAATTTTCCCCAATATATCCAAGATTTTGATGGTTTATTTTTCTTTAAGGGACATTTTCATTAAATAACTGAAGAAATACATGAAAAGAAAGAAAAAAGTGATAATTAATGGAATAGAGATATCAGCAAATGATTTCAGAATGGGAAATAATATTTCAATTAATCATATCACATGGCCAATTTCTTTACTCTGTGAGTTAGATAGTGTTGTCTATTCCATGCTCTGCTCTTCCTTTTGTTTTAATTTAATCTTCCAAGTTCTTTCTGAGTTACATGTAGCAGTCTGGAAATGAACTAACAGCATCTCTGTGGTATGCCTTACATAAATTTTTAAAAATTGCATTTAATTTTCAAAATGATTTTAAAATTAATGCAATGGATTTTCAAAAATCTTACATTAGAGTAAATTGATTAGATATATAAGTTTTAAGAAGGAATCTTATCCCATCCATACTATTTATAAAGATTTACATGTATTACTGATCTAAATGCAAAACATATCACAAAGTTTTTAGCTAAATTCACATCAGAAAATCATCTTCACTTGTGTTAGACAAATACAACTTAATATAACCAAAAGCATGTCTCATAAAATTAGTCTGACTTCAGAAATAAAGGTTTGTACTAATTAATGCCCTGTTATTAAAAGCCATAAAAGGAAAAAAAATGATAATTAAAAATATTGCACAGAACTTTTATCCCAAATGTAAAAATATGCATATATTACAAAGATAAGAGCAACTATTTTAAAAATTGGGTAAGTTATTTGATCACATATTCTGTCAAAAATTCAAATTATAATCACCAAGGTTTACCACCATAGACTCATCTAAATTAGTAAATAAACAAGGGAAAATTGTTTATCATAGTTGCCTAGCAACATTGTGTATCAACTTGAAAAGTTCTTCATTTTTTAACATATACTTTTTAAAATTTAACAATCTCATAGTTAGTTATACTGGCAAATGAAATGCAAAATAAAAAAATGACAATGTCATAAATTGTTAGTTGCAAACAACCCCAAAAGTTTTCACATGTTGAATGGATAAACCAACTGTATTATATCCATACACTGAGTTAGATTGAGTGTATTTATAATGTACATACTGACATCAATTATTAGCAAATCCTTTTATTAAGTGGGGAGAGACATCATGGAAGGTTACATGGTCTGATTCCACTTATATGACATTCAGGAAAATGCAATGTAATAAGGTCAGAAATTAACAAGTGGTTTACAAAGGTTGGTAACATCTGTTATGGATTAAAAACTGGTGGTCAGTTTAACACCAGCTGAATTAAATCGCATGGTGCTGAGCGTAGATGTTCCCCCTGAGGGGAGTTGCCAGCACAAATAGAGACGTGGAGAAGGAGAGTGAGGCATTGTGGGTTTCTCTAAGTGTTGCTGTTTGAGCCCTTGGTTCTCTTGGAGGCACTCTTCGTGACTAGCTTCACCAGTGTGAGTTGACTGACCATTGTCATTGGAGGAGTCAGGACCTTGCTGGTGAGAGTGGCTGTGGTTTGTTTTGGAGGGCTTCCTGGCTCTGGAGGGGAAGACATGTGACATTCACTTGCCAAGAGAAACCTGTCATGCCGGCTTCCTGGCATGTACTGGACTGTTCTTGTCAGAGGCGCTCGGGGCCTCCTGTCACTGAAGATGGCTTGTGGTGCTTTTCAGGACAGCCCTGGTCTTTGTTGTGAGTGTGACTTCTCGGCTCCAGCATAGAACCCTCAGTCTATCAGAACAGCTCCTTCACCCCGCTGGCATAGACTTTCTAGCTTCCACCGTGGACCTTGGGCCTTCCCAACACGGATCCTTAAAACAGATTGGTGTGAGTGCTTCTGTATGCACCATTTCCATTGTTCTAGATTCCAACCTTTATTCTTCCTAAAATTCCAGAGGCCTGGCCAAAACCCCCATCCTGTGTGTGGTACCCCAAAAATTAGACAATGTCCAAAAAGGGGGTTTAAAATAGTGCTTTTTATTTTAGCTGGCACCAGAGACACAGACGCAGTAGAATCTGCAGAGCTGTGTAAACAGGTTACATTGGTAAGGGGTTTATAAAGGAAAAAAACTGCAAAGTATGAGTGGGGAGGGGTAAAAGTGTGGGGGCTCTTTTTTTGTTCTCTTATTAGTTTTTTAGGGCAAACTTTTACAGAGGCAACCGGATTCAAAGGACATTACAATTTGTGATGCGCTGATAACAGGAAACTTTACAGCTCATGGTTAATTTAATGGAATCATACAGAATACAAACGTTACAGCTTTGAAGCCTGGTGGTCGGGTGGTTCCTGCAATTTTACAGAGTGCAGAGGTCACAGCTGCACAGGGTCTGGGGTTTGGCCAGGCCTCTGGAATTTTAGGAGGAACAAAGGTTGGAATCTAGGACAATAGCAAAGGCCTATACAGAACAGAATGGCAATGCTCAGGTTAGAGTACAACACTGTGCAGCTGTGACCTCTGTACTCTGTAAATTTCCGGGAACTAGCAGACCACCAAGCTACAAAGCTGTAACCTTTGTACTCTGTAAGATTCCACTAAACTGACCTCCAGGTGTAAAGTTTCCCTTATTCAGCCCACCACACGCTGTAAATTCCTGTAAATCCAGCTGTCTCTCTAAAAGGTCACCCTCAAAATCTAATAAGGAAACAAACCCCTTCACCCTCACCCCTCTCCACATTTGCTTTGCGGTTTTTTCTTTTATAAACCCCTTTGGAAATGTAACCTGGTTGCATAGTTCTGCAAATTCCATTGCCTCTGTGTCACTGGGTACCAGCTTAAATAAAGCGCTATTTTGCCCCTCCTTTGACATCATCTCATTTTTGGGGTACCATGCATGGGTTATTCAGCTTCTCCGACCAACACTTCTACCATGACATTTTTAGCCAACTGTGGCATAAGCTGTGTGTGGTAGCATATTGGGTAAAGAATGTGTATCAACTGTAGGATTAATTCTGGTGCTATTTTTTTATCACCTTAGTTTTTTATGTAAAAACTATTCATCTCCATTTGAGTTTCCCCAAGTATAAAGTTTCAATGAAAATACTTCTTAAAATTTTTTTTAAGTTTTAAATTAGATTATAAGTGAAATACATTTACAATGATGTATGACACTCAAATAATGTACCCTGTGTTCTTAGACTGATGGCTGATAATTCACACCCTAAAACATACATACATAATTGTTTCTAAATATAAACACACTATTAAAAGATACACATTTCTACTGCTTCATTAAAATACAAAATTCTAAAAACAGCTTCCATGGAGTACTTTTGTTAACTAGCATACTTTTATTATTTATTGAAACCCAATATATTGTGAATGAATTTAATATAGTTTAAAGGATATACTTTAAACTCAAATTTAATTTCAGTAAAAAGTTAGTAAAGTAGCACATATATTCAAACTATCCTGGTATATGGATACTGTCAATCTATGCTGTATGATTGTCTGTGTTTTCAAGAAATGGTAATTTTACTCCATGAAAAACACCTCAATATTGGTTTGATTACGTACAATGAAAAAAGTTTCAGGATGAACTCTATATAGAGACTTTTATGTAATTTTTAGCCCAGTTTTATTCTGGCTGCAAATTCGTTGACAATTACTTATCTAACTCATAAAATAATAGTATCATTTAAATTGTGTATACCAGAGAATCTTATACTTTAGGTAAAAGATGAATAAAACATGAATACATATACCAGATATAGTGGACAATATTTTTGAGGGTTAATGAGTAGTACTAATTAAATATGCCTTTAAGCAACATAGACATGCCCATATAAACGATCTTTATTTTTAGTTATGTAATTTTCTAACCCACTTCTTACCTTTGTTAGTGTATATTTTATTAGATACTATAATGGTTTTTCAAAATATGCATATTACAGTTAGTTTTTATGTCTATTAACTAACTGACCCATTTTCTTCTTGTTTAAAAATATTCAGCTACACAAATATTAGACGAGTTCCTTTTCATAAAATATTCAGTCTCTAACAGCCTATAAAAATCAGAGCAAAATGATCAGTTTTATAGAAATTCAATAAATTTACATTAAAATCCAGAGGCAGAACCTTCACAATTGAAAAACAATTATTTAAATAATATTTTTGATGCTCACAAATATTATCTGGGAATATTAATAAAACTTATAGTAAATACCCAATGTGCAATATGTAAAGATTTTTCATTTTATGAAATTCTCAAATGTGTTTCATCTTTTTATTTTTGGTACCAGGGATCAAACTCAACATCTCATAATTATGCTTCTGGAAAAAATCTAAAAAGTTAAATAATATTCAGGAAAAATAATTTTAGTAAAGTTTTTTGCAAGTCACACCTCATGCCAAGTTGGTTAAAAACTACTTATCCAACTAATAGGAAATAGTATCATTTAAGTTGTTAATACCAGAGAATCTTATACTTCAGGTCAAAGATGAATAAAATGTATATATACCAGATATAAATGAAAACTCTTAAATTGGAAAAATATATAACTCATTGATGCTATTTTTCTAATTTGTAAATAAGAGATAATAGTTTACAGTTTTGTGATAAATTACAAAGAGAAGTAAAATTATTAGATTTTTTTACATAATAGAAAAGCCAATTTCATTGGATGATTATAATTGATAAAGCATCATTTCACCGATAAAGGATTGAAATGTACAATTTATTTTTCTACAGTTAATTCATTTAGTGGATAGCAGCAGTTGCTCTATAATTCTTTTTGGTAGTCTACTAAATTATTCTAATTTACAGTTAAAATTAATTTGATTTTAAATTTGAAAGTAAGCTATATTATTCTGAAAATTTTACTATATATATTATTTGGTTCCTCATTATCTTCCACGTTTTATTATTCACAGAGTTGAGAAGAATAACAGAGAACATAAACAATGATTTAAATATTACATATTAAATAGAAGATTTAATATATTCCCACACATTTTTTAGAAAGTAATGTTGGTCTCATAGAAGCTGAGATTAGAATGGCGGTTACAACGGAAGAGAAGATGAGAGAAACAGGGAAGTTTGCATTAGCTGATCCTAAATAACAGTGAGGAGCAGGGAGTGTGTGCTGCTGCTCCGCACGCAGGTGGAGGTAACAATAACGAGGTGAATATTTCCAAACACAGGGAGACAAGATCGAGAAAGCTTTGACAATGCAGTAATACTAAATGCTTGAGAAAATAGATATTGTAAAGCTGACTTAAATATTCCTCGATATATACATGTATTGAAATATCATGCCATCCCATTGATTTGTATAAATTTGTTTTCCTAAGAAGTGAAAATAAATAAAAAGAGCAAGAAATATGAAAAATAAAAATGACAGAAAAGTTCAATTTATGTTATTTATTAACAAATATATTTTTCAGTTATAAGTTTTATATTTGGATTCATAAAATGCTCTTAAAATATAAGCCTATTTTAGAATTATTAACTTTATTTTAAGTTAGATATTTAAAGATTTTCAGAATATTTTGTAAAGCACATGGTTTTCCAAAACAGTGTTCGGTAGCAAGTGCGTGTTTTCAATTCTATTTTAGCATTTGCATGCTACTTTATAATTGCAATGAGAGAACATTATATTTGTACTGAGATGTTGCTCTGTTCTTTGTGAATAGGTCAAATAATCTCATGTGAATTAATCTGGGCATCAGCTGCTAATGTTTACACAGAAAATGAAAAGTCCAAAGCAAAAATTAACAGAGCTTAGCCGAACATTGATTACAAATGAAGCAAAAGCCAAAAAAGGAAAATATTTAAAAGACTTTATGCCAAATTCCATTTATCCACTCTGTGTCAGATCAAGAAGTTTGAACTTCTATCTTTATATTAATCCAATTATAATGCAGTTATAAATTATGTATTATTCTTAAAAGAATATTGTTCATTAGTACATATTAATCAAAATTACCTCCATCATAGACAAGAAATATCAGTCATTTGTCTATTAATAATAATTAAGCACAGATATGAAAAACAACCATGTATCTTAATACTGTAGTTTTGTTTTTATTCAGTAACAAAGTTATTAAAGTTAGTCATTTCTAATGGTCAAAATTCACAAGTTGCCATTTAAAATAATATTACCAGAAGCCCATTATACAAATGCAGCATTTCAAATGACTCACTATTGGAATAATTTAAACTTCAAAACAATATAGAATGATAGGAAACTTTGGGAAAAGGATTTTGGCAATTCAATAATATTTTTAAATATTTTTAATTTGTTTTGAATGATATGTTGAAGAATTTTTGTGCAATTGAAACACAATTATTTACTACATTTCAGAATGTAGTTAATAAATCATGTAAACTTGTCTATATTTCACGAAAACTTAAAAATTATAATTCTCTCTATCCTGTATTCTTTAATAATCAGTCACTAGTAGTTTAGCTTAAAAGCAGAGGAGAAATTATAGTTTGGTACAATCATTAATTTGAGTGCTACAAATTCAAAAACAACAAAAGTTATTTTCTTTAAGAAGTAAGATGTTAGAGCTATTTTTGCAAATAATAAAATGGAGTTTGATTTTACCAAGTAATACATAAAAATTTATAAAAATGCTTGAGAGTAAAATTGTAAATTTTATTGCATACACAGTTTAAAAACAAATACATACTTTTTTAACGATTTTGAGAAACCATTAAGTTTGTTGCTGCTAAAATATTCATTCTTTAGAACCAAATATGGCAAAGTTTTTTGTTTGCTTGTTTGGTTTTTTGGTCTTTTTCAGACACTTTCACTTTGCAGTTCAGGCTGGCCTTGAACTCATTTTGTAGCCCAGGCCCACCTCAAACTCACAGCATTCTTCCTGTCTCAGCCTCCAGAAAGCTGGGATAAGAGGGTGTGCCACCACCCCCACCGTATTAATGTTTTATAGTTTTCAAACTGCGAAGTTCATACGCTACTACCAATTCTTGTTAAAACATACTGTTCACTTTCTATAATACTAATGTACTTCCCATAAATAATTCCTCCCGAGATCCCTTTTCTCTAACTTTGGCAACACTGAGTAGAAGAGTTGGTATAAAGTGTTACTATACATGAAAATTCTTCAAACTTCCAGGTAATATGTATATGTATGTATATGAGAAGTATTCATTTTGAAGTATGTTACTTATCAAATTGATTCACATATACAGTTAAAAAATTTAAGAGAATATCAAACGAATTCATTGACAAAATTGAATCATCTTTAATTATACATTAAATACAAAATGAAAAAATGAAAATCAATTTAAGATTTATATTGAATTATTTTAATAGATTTTCCCATTGATTTTTATGTAAGCTTTGAAGTCTGATTTAAAAGTTACTGTTCAAATATGTCTACATTTTTAACTTCCTAAATAACATTAAATATTTAAATAAACAGTAATAAAGCTGAATTAGTATAAAAGTGGGTGTTTATTTGTGCCTGGTTGGTAACATAAGAATTGGGCAACACATACCTTTAGAGTTGAATACAGATGAGATCTGGAATAAACTGTAACAAACAGTACATTTCTAAAATAACAAAAATATAGCTTACCTGATATAATCAGATTAAAAATGGACCTCAAACTGCTTTTCCGTTGCTGCAATGAAAGTGGTTTTAATGTTATGTTCAATAGAGAACTGATTTATGTATTTTCATTGTTCATGGATAAGATCTAAATACACGCAATGATCACATTCCTCATGGAGAATTTGTACCCATGCGTGATAGAGCCCACTTCCTTTCTGTCATTCAACCCCTCTTCTGCCCATTCATAAAAGTGTTGTTTCCATTTTATCAGTCTCTTATCACTTCTTTCTTTTGCTTCCTTTGTCCCTAATCCCTCACTACTTCTTCCTTCTGAACAAGTTCTTCCTATTTTACCTGTTATATACTTTGGTCTTGATTTACCCTTTTGTTTTCTCACACCAAAGAAAAATATTTAAATGTGTATCCAATTTATTTCACTTAAGAGTGTGACCTCAAGGTGCATCCATTTACACAGAAATATCTAAAGTTTAACCTTCTTTATGGCAGAGTAATACTCCATTGCAAAATTCACATCTTTTTATGTATCCCTCAATTGATGTGCATTTGGGTGTTTCCAAGATTTAACTCTTACAAACTGTGCTGCTATAAACACAGGAGTGCATATATCACTGTTGAATGATATATTTGTTCTTCTGAGAAGATATTCAACAGAGGAACAGCTGGGACAAATGGAATCACTAACCAGTTTTTCTAAGAATTTCCATACTGATTTCTACAATGGATATCTCTAAGTGGGTAAGAATTATTCCTCCTATCATAATTGTTAGTCATAACATATAGTAAGTAGTGTATTATAGTATTAACATTATGATTAGATAGAAAAAAGAGAATTTACATACTTCAGTGGCAGGCACAGCTTGTGAAATCTGAAATGTGAAGGAGAGTGAGGTGAAACTAAGGTGGGTGTTGATACTATTGTGTGTGTTAAAGTGGTGTTTGAAATTGGGGTCACTATTCTCTTAATGATTATTGGGGAGTGACCAAATAAAAATGAAGCTGAACTTACATTGCTGAATATATGTGACTTTGTTATTCAACATATATTATCCTTCAACATTTTGGTATCTTATATTTCACAGGAGCTTTCATAGTTAATTAACAATGTGATACTGTCTTAGCCAAGATTTGCCAGTAGGTAACATTTAGTAATCAGGGAATGTTTCATTCATTTTAGTTTAGTAACAGACATTTTACATTGGAAACAAAATACATTCCAGATTCACATGGAAATACTTCAGTATGTCACAGAAAATATTTCAGTGATGACGGTGACTATGAGACTTCAGTTCCAGGAAACACAAGGAAAGCTTAACACAATACAAACTGGAAATAAATCAAGTTCCCGTTTCATAAAAATATAGAGTCACCCAATTTTATTAAGTAACACACTGGGTTTTTCAGTAATTGAGATACTCATTTCTGTAAACATGGAAACAGGGAAAGGAGATCAAGTGGAAATGTTGGGAAAACCTGCACAGAGAGAATCTTTCTTTTCCTTTTCAAACTTTTATAATTCTTTGCTATGGAGTTGGCATAGGAGTACAGTACACTTGCATGTAACTGGCTGATCTTCTAAGCTTAGTAAAATGAGACAATGCATTCTTTCCTAATTCATCCTTTTTCCAAAAGCCCATTGGTAAAACATTCTGTTACTCATAAAAATATTCGCTTTTGAAATCACTGGATGATCTAAGATATAATAGAATTGCTAATCGGGCAATTATTCAGATGAGAACTATCCAAATGAGAAATAAGAATAAGGAATTGTACTTTTTGAAAATAATATGAGAGGAATCTGCCAGTGAACTTCATTACCTACTAATACAGACATTTTAAAGATTATAATGTATTTTACATAGTTTTGACGAAAAGATACAAAAGATGTCACTGACACACATAGAACAAGTTTCTGAAAGTTTAAAAAAAATGTGTTTTATTCAGGGTATATGTTTTTAAACTATGAATATAACACATTTTCTTTCTTTTTAGAATTTCACCAATGGGTATCATTAGACTATCACCTTGATATAAAAGAAATCAAAGAAAATATTCATACCTTCCAAACACTGAATCAGTTGTTTTCTTTTTCCATATTTTTCTCAACTTTTTACCATTTCCCATACTAATTTAACCTCATTAAATTTACATTTTATAGCCAGATGTGATGGATGAAGACTCTAATCCCAGCACTCAGGAGGCTGAGACAGGAGGATCACTCTGAGTTCGAGGCCATCTCAGTCTACATAGTGAGTTTAAGGCCAGGGTGAACTACATAGTGAGACCCTGTCAAAAGAAAAAAAAAATAACATTTTGTAATTTCGATCACTATTCATCCAATAAACCATTATGTGATGAATTTTTTACTGTGTGTTCATCTTTTAATAAAGTATTTAACTGAATTAGAATATTCTGAATGTGATTTACTTCAACAGATAAAATTTCTGTCTTAGATAAGCTTGAGTTTAAGGAAGTAATTTAATTAATGGAATTAATCAAAATGCCTATCAATGTTTATTCCTTCTTTTATACATTTTCTGAGGCATGTCATATAAATGTATTTTTTCATTCTGTTTTTTTTATTCAACATTTTTGTGGGAGTGTGATACACAAGTGTTTTTTTTCAAAGTTAATATAGCCACTAGGAAAAATTGAAGACAGTATAATTAACATTTCATAGTCCTACTACAATGAAATTATTTCTAAGCACTGTCTTCTATTTTAAACAAAGTGCAAAAAATTTTATAAATAAATTGTATGACCCTGCGACAATTTCAGTAAAATATTCTATATTTGCTGTTATAAGTTACATACAAAAACTACACACACAAATACATATGATGTACAACACATTTATTTAAAAAACAAAACAAGTTCAACTAAATATTTTATGTTAGGGAATAACACCAACACAGTTCAAGCTTCAAACAAAACTTCCACTCCTATGTAAAATGACTTTCATAGGCTCCCAAGTAACGCGAGGAGGAGGAGTGTATTTCTCTCACAGGCGCTGGAGACCCCACAAGGCGGTACTGACTCACTGTTTAAGTGAGACCAAATATAATGCTATCCCAGAACTGCCTTATAAGGTATGTAGTATTTAAAAAATTGTAAGTTGAATAAGCAGGATTTCATACTAGATTAAATGTTGTCAGAAACTTGATGATTTTCTGTTAGGTATCTTAATTTTTATTTAGAAGATCAATTTACAAGTGGGATTAAAGCGATTGTCACTGAATTACATATATTTATAAATGCATATTATATAAATGTGTACAGCATAAAGCATGGGTATTTAGCAGCTCTGTTAGCCTAGAGAACTCTGGTTTTGTTCGCGCCGAATCATGATTAATAAATCGTCATACCTCGTTGCCAGCATCAGACCAGCTTCCAGCAGTTCTGACTTGTGTGACTCAGCTGCCGCCCACGGCTTTTCTAGGGGTCCAGTCACCGTTTCCTTCTTTTCCTTTTAGCTTTCTCGCAAGTTATTCAATACAGCCCGAGGTATTTGTACATGTGCAAGAAGTAATTTTCCTCTTGGCTACATAAGGAGAAATCAAGAGCTATGCATTCGTGCATGACAACTTGCTTTAAAAAATCAAGCTTAAATTGGGTTGTTGGTCTTCCAGAGAAGTTACACTCTCATAAGAAGAGCAGAGTCCCCTAGGGAGAGAATACTCTTTATTTCATCAGGAGTGAATTAATGACTGAACTTACAAGGCCAGCAAGACCCAGAATGGAGCGGAAGCAGTTACATTTTTCATATGCTCTTTGACCTATTAGTCTACTATTTGCTCTATATTTGATAACTAAGTTCTAAGGTAAAAACTTAATCCCATGCTGGAAAAGCAGAAGAAGGGTGGGAAGGAAGAACTGGAAGGTGTTCTGTACAGGTATCAGACCCCTACAATGAATGCTATTACTCCACTCTGCAAACACGTGCTTATAATAGTCAAGGGAAAAAGGAAAGAAAGGAAGCGCAGGACGGGGGGGGGGGGGATTTAGCTCAGCAGCATAAACACCTGCCTGGCAAGTGCGAGGTCGTGAGTTCAATCCCCAGTTCCAAAACAAAAACAAAAAACAAACAAAAAGAAAGTAAATGAAATGAAGCAGTCACTGCAAAGCAGAAGGGGATAAAAAGAACAAACTGACCTTGATAGCGAATATAAACCCAGGATTATGTACATTCATTACATGTTGGCTAGTTTTGTCAGTAGGATTGTAATTCTTGAAAACAAATATTTTCCTGATAAGATTTTCAAGTTTAATGTTTATAAGAGTAAAGTGTGGAGCTGAAGAGAAAGATTTTAGAATTTAAAAATATGTTTAATTTGTGACATTTTAAGGAGTAGCTATTAAGTTTTAGTGAGGATAACTAGGTAGGGGATGACAGATGGCCCAACTGTTTAGATTAAGCATAATCTCAAACGATCATAGTATCTAAAAGTAATAGAATGAATGTAAGAAAGAATATGGAGAAAGTGTTTTTTAATTTTAGAACATCCAAATGTAACTATATGCAAATATAATGCTTTTAATAAAGTGAAGAAAGAGAAAGAAGGCATTTGCCATGATTTGTAAGGTTCAGTTATTAAAAAACCATTAAGAATCAATATATTCTACCTGTTGCCACTTAAGAATGTTACTACCACGTAGAAATTGTGCTTAAAGAGAGTATAAACTTAGAATTTAAAAAAACCATGAATCATTGTTCTTCCTTTTAATGTATATGAATACTTAACACATATGTATTATATGCAATATACAATATATATTATGGTATATGTATGGTGCTAGGCACTTGTCAGATGACATGTTGTACATGGCACATTTGTGTATGTTTACATATCTGTATATTATACATGTCTCTATATCTTTATAAATTTATGTTATATTTACATAATTTATATTTCCAAATTACATATAAATATATTTATGTTATATTTATATATTATATGCTTGTTAGGCTATTCATTTTTTAGATGACATATTTTATATTGCATATATATGTTAAATATTACATTTAATACATTATATATCAAGTGATATTTTATATGTTACTTTGTATTTAATAAATACACATGTTATATTTTCATATCCATCTGATGATTTATTTAACTGATAATTTGTTTAAAAATTCATATTGGAAATTAAGGAAACTTAATCTTAAATCATGAGATAATTCATATTAAATATTGTACAATCAAAATTTTGTACTGACACTTTAAAACAGTTAATACAAGTTTATTGTTTCTTTAAGCCTTCTATTCTGAAACTTTGGCTTTACATATGGTAGCTATACAAATGAAGGGTACTATACAAATATAGTTTTCAAAGTGAGCGAATGAAATGAAAACCTTTGTTATTGTTCATTTTTCCTTTAGATACTGTTGACTGGATTTCTAGCTTGAATTCATAGAGTGTGCACATGATAATACTTTTTCTTATAAGGTAATATCTCCAAAGTAAAGAAAATGAATGCAAAAATGCAAAGAAATCAACAAGAAATTAGATCAACTTCAGACATTTATGAAATAATAACCATGAAATGAAACACTAGTTGTTTTGATAAAAAGGACGGACTTTTAAATATAATCAAAGTAATTTTGACATGTAGGTATACTGAAAAGAAACCATAGAGTGTTAGGTTGAATACTCTGAGTACTTAATAAATACTGCCAGTTGTATGATTATTAAACTGACATTTACTTTGCTAATTCATTATCTAATATATGACTGTGTTAATTAATTCATTAATTTACAAAGTAGAAACCAAAGTGGAACATCTCCTGTGCAAAACTGGGTAGTTTCCCTGTTTCATATGGGTTCTCCTCTGTTTGTATTAAGCAATTTCCATGAGAACGGTTCTGGTCATCTAACATTTCTACCAGTTAGCACTGGAAGGCTAGCACAGGAGAACTGGCAATTTGAAATTTGAACCCAGCTTGAGCTATTTAGTAACATATAGATACCTTGTCTCATTAACAAAAGAAATAGGAGAAAGAGGAGCAGCAGAAGGAGGAGGAAAAAAATGTATGAATTACCAGGAGTGTGGCTGTGGTGCGTGCCTGTAATTCCAGCACTCAGGCTGGAGCACCTGGGAAATTAATAAACCCATTTCAAAAATTATAATTAAAATAATTAAAATTAAAAGAAAAAGAAAGATGGCTGGAGAATTCTACCTATCAGTCTCTGCAATGTAAAATTATTCTGATAGTGGGGCCAGGGATGCAGCTCAGCTGCACAGTGCCGCATGGGCACGCACAAGGCCCTGAGTTCAATTCCTGTTACGAAAATAAATAAGGAAATAAAGAAATAATATAACAGGAAATAACTGGAGATTTTGGCCAGTGAGAGAACTGAACATATAGTTTAACACAAGAGTGAGACACATAAAAAATAATCTGATGTTCATGGAATTGCAACTTTTTTAATTAAAAAGGCAACATAAGAAATGCAATGGTTTGTAAGGATGGTGTTTGATTAACTTGTTTCTCTGAAACTAGAACAAACACCAATCAACTATCACTGTTTTTTATCAGAAAACACTACACAGTGTTCAGGAATTTTTAAAAAATGAGGAAATAGTGTTTTTAAGTGTATCAAATGGTGAACAAAACCCAAAATTTTAAAAAGATGTTATCTGATAAATTATAGGCTCCTCAGCCTTAAGTGTGGTTGAAGTATGTTGATCAACTGTATTTCTGCTTTCTCACGTTCTTATATACTGAAAAGCAAACAGAAGAAAATAAGCAAAATAATCAAGAGAAAAAAAGCAGTAAACAGACAATGGGAACAGTTACAGAAAGATTAGAAAAACAGGCATGTATAAACGTTGGACTTCAGAGAATCAAAAAGTTTTAGCAGGTAAGCAAAGCTAACTAAATTCAAGTCTGATGTCTGTTGCAGTGTAAGTTTACCGGCTACGCTGGACAGACACAGGACTGCAGAACTGCGTGTGGTTATTCATCTTCATCTGTGGCTGTGAAGCCTTTGTTTGAAATGTATTAGAATCACCAGAGATGAATCTAGAGTCATATAAAATTGAATTCACTGTATTGTTGCAAATGGGGAGGCTTCACAGAAAACCATATTTGTTTTCGTTAAGGGGAATTGTTATGGAACTTATACTTATGTTAGGTAATTTCCACAGCATTCATGGAAATGGGGGTTTGGTAAGTATTATAAATTGCAACAAACCGAAGATAATGTTGACCAAGAGTTGGAAGTGATAAATTTGTTATATGAAAGAGGTAAGAAACATAAATATTGGCCAATTTGTTGATATTTATAGTGTAGGTACATTGTGTTCAGACAAGATTACAGAGGAATCTTTCTTCACCATGGTCAAAATTATTTCTTTAAAAACAGTATTGTGGAGTTCTGTAATTTTTTTTTTGTTTAACGGGAAAATCCATGTATTATCTAGGATTATCAGGCAAGTTCTTGGATGTCAGAAACTGTGTTTCTCTTTCTTCACATTGAAGTTTCAAGTACAAAACAAATTTTTTCAAGTAAAAAATTTTAACTCAACTGTGATTAATATTTTTGAAGAACTCTGTCAGCTGTATCTAATACTACCATTTTGCAAGAATTCTCAAAGTAAGACTGTAGATGGTGTATTAAAATTGCAATAAAACTTAATCTTTTATATTTTTCTTTATTGTGATAATTGTATATGCTTATAGGATAGACAGTCCAGCAAACATTAGGGAAGGCGGAAAGCAGGTGTATTAATCAAATGGCACAATGCTTCCATTAGACAGGAGGACTAAGACCAGTGACTGATTTCACAGAATAACAATGGTAAATAACAATGTACTGTATTTCAACATTGCTATGTAATAGCAAAACCCATAATTTGATCTGGACAGTGTGCCACGTGTCTGTAATCCCAGCACTCTGGAAGACTGAAGCCAAAGGACCACAATTTTAAACCCAGCTTTTGCTCTCTGGTAGCTTAGTAAAATATCTCATAATTTAAAAAGAAATAAAATTGAAAAAGTGATGAGATGTTGCTCAGTGTAAAAGCCCCAATTTCAGTATGTCATAATAAAAAAAGAAACAGCAAACAAAGCTGATAATTTCAAAATATCTTTTCACAGACTTTGAAAAAGTTATGGAAAGCAAATGGAGAATGACACTGTATTTGTAACTATTAAGATATGGGATGCATCATTTGATTAAAGCTATTTGATAGCAAATAGGTTAAAAACCAGATGTCAATCAGTCATGTTCCACAGGCCTGTAAGTTACTTCTTATTAATAATCAAATATTAAATTTTTCCAGTTTGCATAAAGTACAATAGAACAATATGATGCAATTTTTCTCTTAAAAATTGTGTATATTTAAACAAAATAAGCTACACACACAAAGACAGGACATATTCTCTCTTTATGTAGAAACTAAAGAAAAAGAAAAGCTAGAAGAAAGATTACTAGGAACTGAAAATGTGGAAACAAATAGGTATGTGTACAGACAGTATGATGCACAATATATGCATGGATGAATATATAATGAATCTTCTAAATTTATACAATTAGTATGCATTAATAATAGACATTATTATCGCATGTCATTATATTCTGAGCTATTTCATTGTTATGGAAAATGCTAATTCTCATTCTTTAAAAATAATTATTTTGATCCCTTTATATAAAATTTACTCAGTGGATTTTATAAACTTCCATATGCATAGTTTTATGATTAAACTTTTGTGTTTTAAAATCTCTTTTCTACATGCTGTAAATTAGCCAACCACTACATGTGTTAAAGCTCAGACTGCTTATAATGTTCTGAAAACAGACTTTTATCTTCATTACCATGAAAATCTTTCTGTTAGTGACAGATTTCCCTGGAGAACTTTGCTTAATTGACGTTTTAAAATTACAGACTCAGAGGAAATCTCGCAGAGACCAGCATCGCGGCCTGTCTCTTTGGGACCCGAACCTCTCGGACCCACAGAGTGGCCCAGGCTATTTGGATTGGGAATATTGTGGAGACTGGAATCTTGGCCAGGTCTGTTTGGGACCAGGAACTTTTCAGAAACCAGCATTTTGGCCTGACTCTTTGGGACCTGTAGGCCCACCCTTCACTCACAGGAAACCTCCTGGAGACCTGCCTGGGACAAAGCACGGTGGCCTGGCCTGCCTGAGATTCCACAGTCTCCAGGGTGACCACACCCAGCATTCGCCTTACAACTTAGGGAGCCAGGAGCCCACAGAGGGGAGTTAGGACCCTGTGAGGAAGCCAAGAGCCTGTGGGGGAGCCACTGCCCCTCCAGGAACTGAGGGTGCAAGAGGTAATTCACCAAACATGCAGAGAAAGCTTTGGAACATCACTCAAAAAAGGAAATACAGAAAAATGACAAAAGGAAAGACCAAAAGGCAGGCTCAAAGCCCTAGCCCACCCCAAGAAAGCTTAGAAGCCATGTACCTAGAAGAAAAAAGAAGCCATACACCTGAAATGTCTGAAATGATATCAAATGAAATAAATATGCAAATAGGGAAAGCTATGGAGAAATTCAAATCAGAAATACTTGCCCAGGTAAAAGAAAAACTGATAAAAATAGTGAAAGAAATAGTGAACGTATCTAGTGAAAACACAGCTAAAATATTAAAGGAACAAAGCAAACAGATAGAATCCCTTAAAGAACAATATAAGAAACAAACAGAATGCATAAAGCAGACTCAAAGAGATATACAGGAAATCAAAAATTCTATTGAAAGCTGTAAAAACTGCCTCAATGAAAGTGCAGATAGGATTTCAGACCTCAAAGATAAGATTTCAGCCAGTGAGCAGGAAAGACAAGATGTTTTAAAAATAACAACGAATCAGGAAATAACAATTCAACACCTGCAAGATGATGCAAAGAAAAATAACATAAGATTAATAGGGATAAATGAAAAAGAAGGGGACAGCCCAAATGATATCAAGAGGATATTTACAGAAGTAATAGCTGAAAACTTCCCAAACGTCAGAAGAGAAACTGACATCTGGATAAGTGAAGCATATAGAATTCCAGACAGCCATAACCAAAATAAAACTACACCCAGGCACATAATAATCACCATCCCAGAAATCAAACATAAGAATAGAATACTAAAAACTGTTTGAAAAGAGAGATCACCTATAAAGGAAAACCTAACAGAATCATGGCAGACTTCTCAACACAAACAATGAAATCAAGAAGAGCATGGAATGAAGTCTTTCAGATCCTAAAGGAAAACCACTTCCAACCCAGACTGGCATACCCTGCAAAACTGTCCTTCAAAATGGATGGAGAAATAAGATACTTCCATGACAAAGAACAACTGAAGAACTTCATTAACACCAAACCAACCCTACAAAGAATACTGAAAGACATTCTAGATACACATGGGAGAAAACCACCAAGCAAGGCAGACAATTAAACAGAATGGAAAGCTAAAGATACAACAGGACACCCATCTAACCCAAAAGGACACTCATAGACTGAAAGTCAAGGGATGGAAAACAATACTTCATGCAAC
>PVJX010015012.1:0-43535 GCA_004027295.1 Dolichotis patagonum
CTGCATCATTTTCTCATCTTTTTATGTTATCTCCATTTCAGCTCATGCATACTTTTATCAGGTTTTTATTTGTTTGTTTCTTTGTTTGTTTTTGTCTTTTTGAGACAAAATTGCCATGTAATTCAGGCTGGCCTTCAAGTCACTGGCCTGGAGCTCAATTTCTGCCTCAGCACCCAAATGCTGGGATTACAGGTATGCACCACCACACCCGGCTCCTTTTATCAGGTTTTAATCAGTGCCTACAATATCTACCTTTGGCATTATTCTTACCACGTTTGTTTCTACTTGGTAGCATAAATCCAATGGAAGTTAAAATTTTGTCTGGATTCAATAGACTATAAGTAAATTGTAGATTTGCCCCATGATAATCATACCACTGTGAGCAAAGTTGGTTCTGTTTTTGTTTTGTTTGTTTTGTTTTGTTTCATTTTGCTTTGTTTTGTTTTTCAGTGTTGTCATTTGAAGTATGTACATATCTCAACGGGCCTGGTAGTGCACCCCTGTAATCCCAGCACTCAGCAGACTGAGGCAGGAAGATCACTGTGAGTTTTGAGGCCAGCCTGAGCTACAAAATGAATATAAGTCCAATTAGAATTGCATAGTGAGACCCTGTCTCAAAGGGACAAAAAAAAATATGTACATACCAGTTTGTGGTTTTAGGTGTGTTATTAGGATTAAGTGGATTAAACCACCTAAAATTCTTAGCAAAATGCTTACAACGCAAAAATCTGTCAAAAAAAAATGTGGCTTAGCATCATTGTATTCATTGCCAATGTGAAAGGTAGGGTGGAACTGGTCCACTTGGTGGGTCTGGTAATCTGCTTGGGGATTCATTGAACACAATTTGCATGGGTCATGGAAGTGTGGATTTAGAACCCATATCTGTTCCTTTGTTCCATGTTTTCTTTTATTATGTTCCCCTTCCTGGCCACCAAAAACTAAGCAAATTCAGTCTGTACATCCTTCCAAAATCAGTCAGCTGATCATGGAATGCATTCCTTTGAAATTTGAGCCAATTAAACTTCTGTTTCACTTCTGGCTGTCTGGTGTTGTGTCCAGTAAATAGGAAACTGATTAATGTAACCATTATATTTCATTATTTTGTCATAATTATCTTTCTTTTGGTTTAAAGATCACTTTCCTTTAGAAACTCTCTTTGCCCCACAAATTAAATCAAGATTCCAATTTTTGTATATTCATTTTACAGTTCTTTCCATAGTTGATAAGATGAAAAGCACTATTCTTCCATAAAAATTTGCATTCAGTATGAATAGTCACATTTAGCATATATTAGATACTCAGAAATAATTGTTAAATGAATCAATACATAGCACAGTATCTAATATTAATATAGACATAGGTACTGATCCAATGTTATATTTATATTTTAACCTATAGAATTACAAAGCATTGTGGTCAGTGTAACTCAAGAAGACTAAAAGAACAGTACTAGAGATTATATGCACAGATAATTATTTTTATAAGAGCTAATTATTTTAAAACTGTTGATGTTCACTGTTTATAAAATTATCCAATGAACAGACAAAACAGAGTTTAGAACCAAATAAGAACACTAGAATCAGAAGAGTTATGCTAATGTATTCATCTAAATAAAATATATAATAAATAATGGAAGAATCCATTTTCAGCTTAGTAACCTTATTTCCTTCTATACTATAGGTAATACAGGCTAAATACAAAAATTAAATGTTTTCCTGGTATATTGGTAGTTGGTAGAAGCTCACATATAAAAAATACACCAATATTTAGGAAGTATTCTGCTTTTCCTGAGATGAAGAACAGTCACACATCATCACAAGTCATGCAAGGGTAGTGTTGTAGTCAGAGGTTGCAAGGAGAACAATTACATACAAGACAAAGAATTTATATTATTTTATTATAGTTACCCATAGTTAAATACGAAAAAGTGTAGGAAATCTGTCCACAACACTAATGACCTAGACAATCCAGCTAAGGCCCTGGATCCCACAGTAATGTCTTTCATAAATCCAGCTGAAGACCTAGAGCCCACAACAATGTCTCCCATGAGTCCAGCTGGAGCTCTAATGCCCATGACATTGACTCATGCAAGTCTATTTCATGGATCTGGGATGGGGAAGCCCTAAAGTCAGCAGTGGAAGTAGTCTATGCCAGCAGAGTGAAGGATCTGTGCAGTAGGTTGAGGGTTCTACATTGCAGCCAAGGAGCAATGCTCAAAATAAGGACCAGCGCTCCCCTGAAAAATAAGTACCACAGCCATCCTCAGTGACAATGAGGTCCCCAGCTCTTCCAACAATGCAAACGGTCAAGTATATATCAGGAAGCCAGCATGACAAATCTAGAGATTAAACAGCACGCACCTTGTCTTGCAGAGCCAGGAATTAATGCTCAAAGAAAGGACCTGAGCTCCTCCAAAGTTAACCACAGCCACTTTCAGCCACAAGTTCTCAGTCTCTTCCAATGAGAATGGCCAGATTCATATTGGGGAAGCCAACCATGACAAGGTCCTCCAGGAGAACCAATGGTTTCAAACAATGAAACTTAGGAGAACCCACAAAGCCACACTCTTCCTCTCCACATCTCCTTTTATGCTGACAACTTTCCTCAGGTGGGCCATCTATACTCAGCACCATGCTGATTTAATTCAGCTGGTGGCAGGTTGACCGCCAGATTTTAATCCATAACAGGGAGTTTGGCAGTGTTCTCATCACAAATTCATCTAAGTTTTTTTTAAAAAATACACATGTATTCATGCATGCATGCACAAATATATCTATACATGTGTATATATACACACATATATATAGATAGATAGATGTATAAAAAGTTATACAACCCTTGCTTTACTACACTACAAGTATTATAAAACCAACATTGAAAACCGAAAATCAAAAAGGGCAAGATAAAAAAACTCAACTTGTGTGTTTTAATTATTTATGATTTGTCTCATGGATAGTATTGCAAATCTACTGGGCTGAATGATCCCCACTTTGACAACCCCTGGGCTCATACAAGAAGCTGCAGTTTGAAATGTGTCTCTTCATTATGCAGAATGGTTTTCTTTTCTCTTCTTTTTTCCATTTTCATAGCCATTTCTCTGAAAAATCTTATCCAAAGATGTTAATTCCTTCATTTCTGTCTCAGCTGTCTTCCCAATTTTTACTTGACTCTGATGAAAAAAAAGTGTCATTTAAAGTTGAGAGCTGTGGCACATTTTATTCAATATCAGGAATTTATTAAAAAGTATCAAGCCGGTACTTTCATCAAATTAAGATACTCCTTGTGGTTTATTTCCAGTGATAGGTAATCCCCATCTCGAATCACTTTGCTAGGAACATTGGTATTTGATAAATACATTTGCAGGGAGCAGTTATCTTCAAACTCCACTCTCATCAACCATTGTCCCATCACGAAATATGATCAAAGATTAAGGACTCCAGGGACTCATGGGCTCTGAACTCATCAGCGTTGAATCCTACTATATATTATCCAAATGAGGCACTTGGCAAGATTCTTAACTGATTGTGCTATTCGGAACACCTCCATTTCAATTAGAGGTAAGCATGATACATGACAGCAGAGAACAACACTAATAATTTTCAACGATGTCAAGCAAGGTTATAGGACATCGGGGAATTGTAGCAAGTGTTTCAAGAAATGCACATTTGTGGCTGCTTTCTTTGCCCATGTGTCTGCTTTTTGAGTGAGAAACCAGTATTTTCGTTCCATAGTTGATATCAGATGGGTTAAGAACATGTCTATATATAAAATCTGGCTGGCAGAAAAAAAATAGTATGTTAAGGATAAAACTATCAAAGTGAAAATCCCAAATTCTGAATCCCTTAGGAGACCAGGTATGTCTTCATTTTAAATCCTGTGCTCGGGCAGAGAATATAAGGTAGTTGAAACTACAGTGTAGAACATGTAAAGGTTTACAGACTCCTGGGTAATAACTATCAGCTCCTCCTGGACCAGTAGAAATTTTAAAGTTCCCATAGAATGTTATATCATGAAGTCAATGTTCACTGGATGTATACCACATCAACTAACATGCTAGCTTTTGTAAGCTTAAAAACTGTCTTGAGGATTTGCATCTCTGAATCCTTGACATTCTCTTGAAAAGAAAACTGATCAGTGCCTTTCCCAGAGCAAACTCTGGAATTTGAGAAGGAAAGCATGCTCTCTGTCAACAGGAAACAATTTGATTGATTGGTTTTGGCCAATATGAAAGTCACAAAATCTTGTTTTCTTGTGCTAACTGAACTAATTACCAATGTTTTGGATTGAATGTCATTTTTCTTGACTGTTATTAAAGATAACATCATCCCTAATCTTTCCTCTCAACTAAGGCATTATAGATATTTATTCAGTTTTACAGTTATTAAATCAACATGTATTAAGCAGCTACTATGTGGAAAATATGTTACTAATCAGTATAAAAGGATCTGAAGTTAGGAAGATATGCTTTTTCATCTTAAAGAGATTTTTTCATGGTCCAGCAGAAAATACATTTACTTTTAAAATAGTATAAATTTTAAAACAAAACAAAAAACTCAAAAAAGTACAAGTAAAACTAGAATTTCCATATAAGAATGGCACTTCAACTCTGCCTACTCTCTTTCAAAATTCCTAACTCCAGCCTACTCTTGAAAAGAACATCAGACAAATCCAAATTGAGGGAGATTCTGCAAAATATCTGGAAAGCAATCTTAAACCACTGAGATGATGACAAGAAAATTCTGAGAATCAGGTGAATGTTAGATGTCTTTAAAGAGACTTAATGACTCATGCAGTGAGGTATTCTAAACTGGATATTGGAACTGGATTTTAAAAAGTCATCCGTGAAAGAACTGGTGAGATTCAAATACAGTCTGGAGTTTAAAGAAATGTAAAGATTTCCTGATTCTGAAAAAGCTAAGCCATGGAACGCTGTGTGTAAACAGTGGGTGACACACGTGCATATATGAGGGATATGTTTTGCCTGTAGACAATTAAAAAATAATAAAGAAGCTCAATTACAATTTCATATGCTTTGTCTTTTAACACCATAAACACATAATTTTAAGCAGTATCAGTGATGAAATGCGTCTCTCCATTGGCCTGGATCACATTCACTGTCGCTTTCTCACCTTTGATATCCAGTGGTCAGCAGTATTTTTGTTTAATAGCAGTCCTTTCCATGCTTTGATGTGGGTTTGCTGATGGCTGTTGCTTCTCATCTTTCTCTCTCCTCTTGGTCACCTCCCACTGCTAAACAAGGTGATAAGAAAATCTGGATATCTGCTTCTTCCACACAGGCAGAAATCTTCATCTGTGAGCACACCTTCCTCTTGGCTACATACCTAAAACCCCAAGCTAGTTTTCTTTTCTTAGTCTCTCCATTCTTGTTCACATCTGCCTGACAGCCATAAAGCTCCCTCCCAAAATCTTCATCGTGTGACAAAAATCTCATTTCATATTCTTTCTATTCTTTCATTGTTCGGCAGTGGTGGTGGAGGTGGTGGTAGTGGTGGTGGTGGTGGTAGAGGTGTGTGTGTGTGTGTGTGTGTGTGGTCTCATCAGTCTAGAGTCTACCCTGATTATGGGAAGTGGCCAGAACTGTCCTGCAGTGTCAAGCACTAAAAAAATCTTCACTTCAGTAATAAATGATGAACAAATTTCTGAGAGTAGTGTTTGTTTTTAATTCCATTGTGGTCCTCCTCGTCTACCTCTCTGTTTGCTTGAAGTTTGTTCTCCTTAAGGCATAAGCCACCCACCCTGTGATTTGTGTCTCTTTCCTCTTTGCTGTCATTCTACGCAGAGGCCTTGCTTCAGCAAGCTGGGTCACTTGAAAACTTCTTTTTTCAAGGCAAATAAGATCCTTTATTCTGACTAAAATCAATTACTTGTCACATGATAATCTGTTAGTTTACTATCCTCCCCTCTCAAGAAATGATGACAAAATGTGACAACTGGGAACCTGGGAAGGTTTTCCTCTGTCCCATCTGCCGGATACATGTAACACCACTGATTATATTCTCCAGAATCCCTTATAATATTAACCAAAATTACAAGGGCAGCAGAGAATTTCAGATCCTGCTGTCTCCTGACTCTGTCTCACTTCCTACATCAGGGGAATAATTCATGAACCTGTTTATACCAACCAGTGTCAGGCAGAGAGAGCCACTTTGAGTGGCAGCCACTGTTCTGTGAAAACTACAAAACAGACCAAAGGATAGATGCTGCTAAGAGAAAGGTGTATTAGTAGGTCAAATTAACTATCTAATATCTATATATTTATATATTATTTAAAAGCATCTTCATCTCAAATGAGTTAGGAGAGAGGAAAATTGATGAAAAGATACTTCTTGAAAGACTGATTCCTACAAATGTGAGCAATGAGATAGTAATATGAATGTCACTTATAAACAAAAAAGATGTAGTTTTGGGTAGGAAAATCATACTGCTGCAAATAAGTTGTGAAAATACTCATCCTCTTTAGATCTTTTAAATGCATAAGTGATGATAACAGAAGTTTCATGGCATTCAAAAATAATACACTAATGATAGTAAAAATGGAAATAAATCTTCAAAAGCAGAAGACAGCAATGAGTAAAATAAATAGAGATATGTAGATAGGAAATAGGGTTTAAGAATGTATAACTACAACAAGAAAAAAAGAAAAGTATAAGAAATATTTTGGATAAAAGATTACAAAGTTAGTATTGGAAGTGAAAATTTGATAAGTTAGAACATGTCAAAGTTCCTCAATAAAAGCTTTTTAAAGCTATGAGTTATTTGTCATCTATTTTGGATAGTGAGTACAATGAATGAGAAAAAAATGACTACACAGCAAATAGGTGAAGTAGCAAGTTCATTTTAAATTTATCACATTTTTTAGGTAATTGTTAATGAAGTTTCAGGTTTTATTTCTGAAATTCTCATCACAGTGGTTAGAATACTGCCCCAAATCAAGCTGTCCATACTCAACTACAACAGACCTAGAATTTTTTTGTCCTTTCAGCTTCCACTATCTAGGACTCTGTCTCATTTTCAATCATAAAAATATCAAATGATAGGTTCCTGCAAAAGGTAGCACTTTTTCCTTGCCCTTCTTCATGGATAACCTTTGTAGAAGGAAAGTGAGAGTTTTGGTCTTTGACCAACATTATGGACTGAGGTATTTTGTGCCATTTTACAGAAGCCCATGAATGACTTGATCATTAAAACACTCAGAAAATTGTATACACTTCTTCTATCAGACAGGTACTGACCTGAAATGTTATAGTTTTTACTAGTAAATTCAACACATGGAATTTAAATAATTTAGTTACTTTAGGTAGCCAGAATATATGTGTATATGTTCTATGGTCTGAATGCAAATAAATCTCATATACTTAAAGCCAGAAGGTATTGAAACTATGCTTTTCTTTGATAGTAAGGAGATAGTAAAAGTAACTATATTCTTCATATCTTCACTTTACTTATGAGAGAACAGCTGAAGTGCCTTCTAGCATGTGACCTAAGGGAATATATTATGCGATGTGCAATGCCATGGCATATTATGTAAGTGAACATGTTGATTGCCTGAGTATTTGGCAGCAACACCTTGTTTTGTAGTTCACAGTATCCTCCACCAGGCTGAACATGGTAAGACTTTTGCTAAATAATCACTAGGGAAAACAGTAGGTAGTTCGTTATCTCTTTATCCAGATACTGATTTTACAGAAAGAACATTAGAATTGCAAAATATTACCTAGACATTATTTGTATAACAAATAATAATAATATCCTATTAATTAAAATTGCATCTATTATTCTCCAATAATAAGTCTAGACCACTGACTGAAATGTCATGTGTCACCAGTTGTGAAACTCTAGTATAAAGAGATGCTTGGATATTTTGTTTTTTATTTCCTCAGTAATATTGATAAGAGGGAAACACTATCACATTACCAATTAATAAAAGTTTAACTTAAGCTTTGATTTTTTCCCAAAGTGCCAGATTGCCCTTTCTGCAAATATTGGTTGCATTGAATTGTCTGAGTTCCACTGAGTTTTTAAAGGCAAACTGAAGGTTTTGTAAATGACGTTTTGACTTTGGTGTTGACTTTGACTTAGATTCTACAAAGCTGAGTAGGGTTTGCACTATTAAACCTCACACTCATGGCACTGATTACACCAAATGAACAAAAATAAATAAATAACCCCGAGGCAGCCGTGGGGGTGGGTCTACACTGATGGCAGGATTTTCTGGGTCTGGGCCACATTCCCACCATGCTCAGCTCCAATCACTGCCACACGCCACTGTGCTTTTCTGTCCCCCGTCCATACAACTGCTGCAAATGGTATCATTTTGCAACTAATTTACTCGCTTGGTTTTGGCCATTAGTCATTCCCAATATTCTCAATCTGCAGGTAATTTTCCACATTATTAGTTACCCACCTGTCTTATTAAACTGGACTTTCTGAAACCCTGTGTGCCTGCATTTTCTGCACCTTTAGATCAAGCAAATAATTGCCAGTACCTGGATGGAAGCATTTAATAGGAAGATTATAGTTGATTCCAAAAGTTAATAACTATAGCATCTGGTTTCCCTTTTTAACATTTAAATGATAAATTCAGTGTTCATGGAGAGGGAGAAGGAGAATGAGAATGAGTCAGCTCACCAGAGTCTAAAATCTTTTTATCTTTTGTGGCCAGGCTACATAGAGAGAGGAAGAAGGCAAGTTTTAATCTCACTGCTAATGTACTTCAACTTTGACTGTAAAAGACACATCTTGATCATATTAAGGAAATAAACTCTTTTCATTGGTAGGAGACTTAGCTCCTTGAGAAGGAAGACAGCCAAGTCCAGTGCTTTCCTGCAGCATCTCTGAATCTTTGGTTGCTCTCAACAAGAGACTGCAGCTGCTCTGAGATGTCTTCAACTCATTTTCATTCACGTCTTCATAAAAACATCTGCACAGGATGCCTTTTCAAATGTACCTGTGTAAAACTCAGGAAGTTACTTTCTAAACCAGGTCAAGAAAATCCAGCACAAAAAGGAACGGAAGAAAGAAAGAAACCCAGACTTTCAGCACTGAGGGCCAGGATTGCAATTTGCCAGAAGTCTAAGGAGAGTACCTCATTTGCAATTAAATTGACATTCATTTTTATCAAAAAATAAATGTGCCTGGCCCAATGTTTGCTTGGAGTTATAAGTTTGATTTTTCAGTTCAAAAAATGTTCCATGTTGTCTGACAATGAAAATGGAAAGTCAAAATATTTCCAAGAAGTATAGTATATGTTTTTCTTAAACAATACAATAATCAAACTCTGAGATTTCCTAGCACTTATGTGGAATGAGTAAAATGGATCACATGGAAACTTCACAGTCTTATTTAAGGTTTTTAAAGTTTATTTAACTTTAAACTTGAATATCAGACCTCTTTAATTAGTTTTGTCTGTAGTCTCTCCATTGTCCTCCTACTTCTTCTGAAGATAAATGTATCTTTCTCTAGTAGTAAGACCTAACAAGGAAAGGAAATCTGCTTACAGGGCATCAGAGTGGAATGTTTTCAGATGACAGAATTTAAACACACACCAGTGATCCCATTCCAGTCACCCATGTAAAACATAATTATTATTCTCAAGTACTGCTTGCTTCACCAAACTTTTGCACACCTTATTAGATATAACTCAGACTTGTTTTTCCTCATAGAATTGTTTCAGTGGTTTCTATACATCCTTTCATGCTTTCTCAGTAGAACTCTGATCTCACTGAGAGTGGGAATCTAAACCAGGGATCAACAAAATGGAACCCACATGGTAAATTATTTTGATGTCTCTTTTTTTATAAATAAAGATCTTGAGACTCACCTAGCCATTTTTTTATATATTAGCAGTGGCTACTTCTGTACTACAGAGACAGAGTTGAATTGCAGAGGTTTTCCAGAGATTGCATGTCCCCTGATTCCTCAAATATCTGCTTTCTGGCCTTTTATGGTAAAAAAAAACAAAACAAAAGTTTTTGCTGTATCCAGTGCTTGGTATTGTTTTAGTACCACTGACAATACTTCTCAACATTCCACATGCTTCCAAGAAAATGGCATTTTCTGATAGGCAATCTTTACCACCCCCTTAGTCTCTGATATTTATCCATGGTTTCAGATTCGTATTTTCTTATATTGTGAGTGATTATCTCCAACATTTAAGGATCATGGCAAAGTTCCAAATCCAAATCTAGTTCAAATGAAAAGAGTAGTTCACACCAGAGGCAGAAGTGCCAATCCCTGTGATAGTTCTCAAAGTGTCTGTCCTGAGACAAATACCTGTGTGATAAAAAAAAGACAAAAAGACACTATCAATATGATGTTTACTGTGTATAAATCTCTAGTCTTGTCCCTAATCTCTGACATTTCATCAATTTCTTTTCTAAACATGAATAATATCAAAAATTAAATCATTTATAAGGCATCTTGGTTTCCCTCTTCCAAAATCCACTCATACCATGGTGCTAAGGAGCATGAAGATATATGAGAGATATCATAACATGGGCCAGAACCACGCTTGGAGACTAATTTATAAATATCAAGCAATTTTTTATTTGTTTACACTGAGATTCAGCATCCACAGGGAGATACACAGCGCCCTTACAACACTAATTGCCACCCCCCCCCCAAGCAGCGGCAGTGTTCTTCATGTCAGAGAAGCCATGGAGAGCAGAAACGTTTGAATTTTGGTCTGTATTTTTTAAGGGCTAATTTTTTAGCCCTTATTCACTCTAGCCCATAAAGCATCAAAACTGGGAAGTTTTCCACTTCATAGCGGTTCACACTTAATTTCTCTCTTAACTATTTGACTTCAGCATGGCTATTATTACAACTTAACACACATGACCTGAGCTTGCTGGGACATTTGATTATTTGGTTGAGTACCTATCACAAAAATCATTAGTTACAGGACATTGTTTAGATGCTGTTACACTGTGTGGTTTTGTTAATTGATGGGCATGGACATATGCCTACAGTTTACAGGTGTAAGATTCCTTTCCCAAAGTTTGCGTTCACAGGCACCCGGCAGGAGGTGGGACAATGTGCTAAATCTGCCTGTTTTTCTGCAGCAGCTTACATAGAAGTGTCCTTTTCTTTAGAATAACAGCAGCTTACTCCTGATCTTCATTCCTACAAACCAGTTCTTTCTCCAACTCTTCTTAAAGTGAGGCAATCTGTAGCTAAGAGGCCTCTGAAGTTCCTCCACCAGCCAAAATTGAACAACTGTCTGCCAAAAACAAGAAGAAAAAAGACAGAACTTCAAATGAGAAAGCAGTTGTCTGGAGGCCCTGGGACTCCACTGGCATGTAACCAGATGAACTAAAATCCACAGGTCTGTTTCCTGCATAAACAGGTGAAGACAAGGCTGGGAGAGGTGCGAAAACAGTTCTTCAGTCACACTCTGCAATGTATGTTTCCCAAGGGGCCCTCCTACATCTGTTCTGCAGTTTGGCAGGAAGGCTTTTCAAGTTCTGACGTTCTGAGTGTAACAGTCTATATAAGGAAAAAAGTAGTGAAATCTTGCTTACATTCCCTTCAAATTTAATATAATTCTTTTGAATTCTTTCATTTCTTTTTTCAAAGGACTTGCAACATACATAGGAAAAGCCAATTATTATCATCCAACTTCAATGGGATAGAAGATTTACTTTCAAAAAATAGAAACTTCAAAACTGGAGTTCAATATAAGTGTAAGCCTGTAAATTTACATGTATCCTGTTGTCTAGAGTCCTTTGGGAAGATGTTGTAACTTGATGAGAAAATATTTTCCAGTATATTTCTTATTTCATTCAGAATGAGCAAGAAAGATGAAGTAAAAGAGGTAAAGTGACAGAGACTGATAAAAATAGGCATCCCCAGATAAATGGATGCACAAAACATAAGTTTTTTTTACAAACAATGGAGCATTACTCTCCCATAAAGAAAGGTAGGCATGAGTCATTTGAAGGAAAATTGATTCACTTTGAGACTATACTGTTACATGAAATAAATCAGACACACGAGCTTAAATATGACATAGTTTCTCTTATATGAAAAACTCAAATTACAAATAAAGAGCAGAATGAAAGACAATAAGAAGTAGGGAGGTAGAACATTCTTTCTAAAATGGGAAATGAATCAAAAGGAATCAAAGGGAGGGGAAGGAGATATGGGAAATGGGATGAAAAGTGAATTAAAATGTGTTATGTATGGGCCAGGGAAATAGCTCAGCAGCACAGTGACTGCCTGGCAAGCAAGAGGTTGTGAATTTGATCCCGAGTAAGGAAAAAACAGTGTGTTGTGTATATGTACAGACTCTATACAAAGAGGGAAAATATTGTGTACTGCAAATGTTAAACAAATTAAAAGAATCAAGAGATGGATAGAGGGGGAAGGGAAAGGAAAGAGATGGAATGAAAAGAAAAGGGAATTAAGATATACTATGTAGAAGGACCCTTGTCCCACAAGGAATGTAAGCATTATGTACCACAAACATGTGCTAATGGAAACATGTCCTGTGCTAGAATTGTGTGAAAGTCTCTGAAAACTGAGTAAAACATAACCCATGGTCTCCAGAACTACAGAATTATGGAAAGCTGCAATTGGCAGTGTGGACTAATATTGTACAGAGACCAAGCACTAAAGAACCTATCCCATGTTGTAGTATGTTGAAAATATACTGAGGGGCATTAGTGAGATTGGGAAGAAAGCAAATAATTCAAGAATAATTTTCTTCTTCCTTATTGTATGCAAAATGCAAACTAACAATGATTTCACCATGTAATGATAACCATATTTTTATGCATATCTATTTCAGTATTTGTATGAAAACAGAAATATATATGAGCACTAATTAAAGTATTATGGAACTTAAGTATGAAAATTAAAGTGGAAAGATCTATCAGCTATAAATTGCTGTTGTTGTCTGTACCTATGTTTTAAATGACATGGATCAAGTCAGTGAACTTTTTAAGTATTATTTTTAAACTCATAAATATCAGGTGATAATATCTACAATTAAGCTAAAATGAAGTAATCATCTGTTGTCCTAATCATATACTCAAAGCATAGTATTTGGCAGGCATCCGGTTGACCCTTGCTTGCATTGTTTTATGTGGGCCTCACTATAATTCCCCATGGTTGATGCTGTTATGTTCACTCTCCAAATCTAAAAGCCCTTGACTTAAAGTAACATGCATAGGACACTGGATTAGCAACTGATAAGTCTTTATCGCTGTGTAGTTAGTATAACATCAAAGCCTACATTCCCAACGCCTATGTTCTATTACCAAGAATAACTATATTTTATAGTGTTTCCTCTTCTTCAGTTATCTAGTAGAAGCAAAAGTTTGAACATCGGTGGTAGCTCAACAGACAATCTAAGAATCTCAACATTTCAATTGCAGAAAAATCAATGATTGGTATTTTGTAGCACATACTGAGTAGAAATCTGTAAATTTGCTTGCCAATTCAAATAATAAAAAAGTGTCAGTGACACCTAATTCGAGCCATAAAAGCCTTAGAATTGTGAGAAGGGTGTGCTGTCACTGATCATGTTCTTCAGATTACCACTTGCAGTTATTTTGTGTTGACGATAGAAAACTCATAAAGGATGGAGGTTGAGGAGTCTGTTAGTGCCTCTCAGGTGGGAAAGCAAATTCTCTTCAGGCTTCTTAGCAGAGTTAGTGAATAACCCTCCCTAATCCCGAGCCAGGGAAACCAAAGGAGTGGGATGCGGTCACACACCCCATTCTGCTGATGATCACTCGTGTGGCATTACTGCAGTGCTTTTGTCTTTATACAAGAATTCTTAAGGATTGATTTATCACTACCTGATAAAAAGAATTGGGAAAGTCAAGCAAGGATCCCAATATTTATTTAGCTGAACTCTCCTTGCTAGTGTCTCATTCACGGATGCTAGTGGATGTAAGCAGGCCTCCCCTGTGAGTCACTGCTATGAAAATAAAAGCTCCAGTGCTAATTTCTCCTACAGCTCACTCATGTGGGCTCCTTGACTAGCGCACATCTGAAAACACATCTTGCCATCCAAGAGCCTGTCAACCTCCTACCTTGGCGGCAGCTGCTGGAGCCGATAGCACACTATTTAGTAGTGCAATGCTGATGGAGACCAGGAGGAACAGTGACAAGCCTAAGTGCTGTTTTACACCCCATTTAACCGGGGGAGGAGGGCAGACACATCTGTTTATCTTTTTCAGTAGAAGAGCAAGGCTTAGTCTTTGTGACAAGGTCGTGAGTCCAGACCTAGAATTCCTTGTGGAGAGATAACCAAACTTCTCCAGACACTCAGTAACAGAATGCCAACTGCGAGTTCTTCAAATAGAGATCCAAGGACACAATTTTGTCTGGCTAAGATGGAACAGGCTCAAATAGAGAACAAGCTCGAACAGCCCGCTTTTGTCTGCGGGCTCACGGTCGGTCCTGCTGTTCGTCCTAAAGTTCTCATTTGGCAGCGAGCCATGCTCTTACTTCATGGAGACCAATATTTTTTCAATGCAGTGACTAAAAAGAGAAGAAGCCATTGCATTTCTTTTTGCCATAATACATTTAAATATGTACTTTCTTCAGAGTCTCTTTTTCATATATGCAAAGTGTCTATGCCGCCTGACATTCAACGTTTGGTTGCTGAGCAGACCTTGCCAGCACAGTCTGCAACACTGTAACTGGAAAGACTGTGGAGACAAATAATCGGAGATCAGACTTTACCTTTATTCCCTTCCAGTTTCTAATACTTGCCAACATACCCCACTTTTACCTACCTTAATTTCTTCATCTGCAAAGCACTAGTAATAGGAACACTTACCTCTCAAGTTAGAATGAGAATTACATGAGAGGTCAGGAGCGGTGGCCCATGCCTGTAATCCCAGCACTTGGGAGGCTAAGGCAGGAGGATCAATATGAGCTCAAGGTCAGTCTGGGCTACATTGTGAGTTCATGGCTAGTGTGAAGTATATAGTGAGAGCATGTCTCAGAGAAAGAGAGAGAGAGAGAGAGAGAGAGAGAGAGAGAGAGAGAGAGAGAGAATTAGAAGATGAGATAGATAGTGTTGATGAAGATCTTAAATTATATCTTAGATTCCCTCAGGTATAATAATTACTTACAAGTCTTATTTTAGTGTCCATTACGACTGATGAATTCATGTGTATTATATTACTTTCACAAAAGTACCCTGAGTAAATAAACCTTTTCTATCAAAGCAGATATCGCCATGATTTGAAAGAAAGAGCAACTTAGAATTGTCAAAAGCATCTTTCCAAGAGAGAAAACTTTTAAGTTTCTATTAATGTTCTGCCACTAACTCTGTCTGACTTGATTTTTATATAAAGGGGGGCAAGATTATCTTATCCAATCAAAATACTTAGTAGTTCCCAATTTGAGAAGACTTCCTTTTAACTAGGTTTTAGTCCTCAAAAGATAGACTTTGGGATGTGAACTAACATTTGATGTAAGGTTATCAGTTTATGATTTACCAATCATCTACAATTTTATGTGACCTGCTAGTATTATTTTACAATCAAATTTTGAAGAGAAGTGAAAAGATATTGTCCTTGTTATCTGTATTTGGGAAAGAATTAGGATTTCAACCAATCAAATAAAGAACATCAAATTGGAAAAAAATCTTAATAAAGAAAATCATAAAAGCTATAAATTTGTAGGAATCAATGTTTCCTCTACTTGACGAACACTTTTTTCCAGACTGAATGGCACATACTTCCATCACAGAGACAATGTAGGGTTACTGTATGGAGTGACCTATTTTTCTCTTCTGCTTCACCACAGGTTAGATGATGTAATAATAGCACATTCGATGAGAAAATTCTTTAGGGCCTTTTCATCCCAGGGTCTGAGGTGCTTCATAAACATTAATTAATTCTCCTAACACCTCTGCAAAGAGAGCATTCTATTTTTTGTACTGCTAGACATGCTAAAGAATGCCACCAACACTTATAATCCTGGCTACAAAACAAGTCCAATCCTTTTGTATTAAGGAAAAAATTTCCTTAACTGGATTCATGTTCAGGAAAGTTAGGAGAGGGACAGAGATATTAAATGTATCACAGAGAGGAGACACAGGAAGACTCACAAATCCAGGGACTCCAAACACAGAGCTGAGCTTTCTAGGGTGCCCTTGGTCAAATGCACACAGCTGAGTGGCACCTTCCTGGTGAAACAATATTCTATGCAAAGAGAAAGTGAAGATAGATAAATCAGAGAACATTTTAAACAACATTGCAAAACAGTTTTTCTACAATCAACAGTAGTTTCTCTGCTTTGTGAAAACTAATTATTGTTGTTGAATATGGCATGGAAAATTTTCCCCTTTTTAATAATTTCCTTGGATAATAAAGACTTTTTCCTTTTGAGATTCTCATTTTTTTTTTCTTTCTCTTTTTTTTCATTTTCTTTCTTCCTTACCAAGCTTTACTATTTGAGTTTTCTGCAGTTAAATTTTACTCATTTGTCTTAGTCACTTTTCTTATTACTGAGACAAAATATCTGATACCAAACATTGAGAGTGGAAAGGTTTATTTTGATTCACAGTTTGTAGAGCTTTCAGTTTGTAGTTGGCTATTACAAGGTGGGGTGGCATGGTAGAGGAACATCACAGAGGACAAATAGTTCATGGCAGGCAGAGGCAGGAAAGCAGCAAAGCCACAAAGTAGGGAAGAAGCAGCCACAAGAGACTGCAGCAGGCCTCTTCCTGTCCCATATATTAGATCCAGGCTACTCACACATAGGGCAGGTCATATCCAGGGTGGGCCCTTCCGTTATCCACACTCAGAACCAGAACTGTGGGCTGATTTAGTAATTGCACACACTTAATCTCAGCATTATGCACTCTAGATCCAGCCACTTCTGAAAAGCCCCAACTATGCCCATATGAGGCTTTGGGAGGGGGCATCGAGAGGCAAGCCATAACACCCAAGTGTAGTGTGTGATATATATCTATCATTCTACACCTTTTTTCTTAGAGTATTTTATGAATCCCATGGCAATCTTTCTTGACTGGGTTGTTCAATTTTGCAGGAAATACTGAGAACTTCTGTTGGAAATACTAACTTTTACACTTAGATAGTTAATACTGCTACACAAATTGGTGTGTCCTAAATGAACAAGTATGTCATTGGGGTTCTTAGTAAAATTCTTAACAGTGAATTTATCAGCTCTTATTTTGCTAACCAGGCAATCTGGGAGAAACATTACTCTATTTTAAGGATGAACTTATAGAACTGGCAGAAGATAAAAATATTCACCTATCATTTTTAAATTTGCCACAAATTAGAAAAAATCTAACATTTTTTATTGTATAATTTTTAAATATTTCTTTTCTCTATTGGAATTTTCAGAAAAGACCCAACAAAAAATAAAAGTTCCCTAAATTCTAGCCACTCATCCCCCAATATACTTTTTCCACATTAGCTCAATGTATTATACCATGACATTTAAAAAATTTCAAGCAAGCAACTGTATTTTCAAGAATTTAAATAAAATAATGGTCTTATAAACAGAAAATATCTTTGCTGGTAGAGTTCTGAATTACACAGTGTAGGGGGACTTGTGTACAGTCAAATCTCTAAAGTCAAGGTCAACAGTCCTATGATAAAAAAAGAACCATAATCTCCACAGATGATTAAATATTAAAGTGAATTTCTTAATAAGAAAGCAAAGTCAGTAAAAGCCAAGCATTATCCTGTGGGCAATTAGACCCTTAATTCTTGGTCATCGAAACTTCACTCAAGAGATACGATATTTAGTGTTCACATTTGTTCTACATCAAAGTATAGCAAGCTAGTTTAGGGCATATGCTTTTACATCTTTGGGCTGTGATATGAGTTTCTTTTATTATAATAGTTTATGAGGCATGAATGAAACTAAAATGAATGTTTGAATTAAAAATGATTGCAGTAAAAACACATTGCCATGATCCCTCCTCAGAATAATTCATCTGCTTTGAGCACTCATCCCAACACTCTTGTCACTGTCTGCAGCATTTCTGGAAGTCTTTATTGCTAAGTGTCTTGGCTGCCTCAATGGCTGAGGTGATTCAAAACATACTTTTCATAGCCATTTTGACTTTATGGAAGAGCTGTGTGACATCAGATCTGGTGAATAAATTGGAGGCTGACACGCCAATGTGTTTTTTACCAGGTGAGCCCAGCTTTCCATTTGATGGCTCTTGGCAGCAGCATTCATGGTGGCTTTGATCAGATCTAAAGATAAACCTCAGAATTGCTTCGGAAATTGGTACAAGCCATAGAATAAGTACATTTGTGTAAAAAGTAGTACCTGAGACAATGTGTCTTTTACTGTTATAATTCTTTTAATTTAAAATTCACTATATAACCAGGTATGATGGCACCTGTCTGTAATCACTGCACTTGAGAGGCTGAGGCAGGAAGAGCACAGGGAGTTTGAGGCCAACTGGGCTACCTGGAGTTCAAGGCCAGCCTGAACTTCATAGTGAGGTCCTGTCTCAAAAGCAAATAAGTAAATATTGACTATATATTTTGATTCCCCCTTTTATGTCGCATAAACTTGCCTGGTGACATTTACGTCACACTATTATTGAACAGTACCAGTTTGAGATGTAGATCATGTTCAGATAACTTAAAATTTCTAGTTATTTCATCTTGCTTTATTTTCCTATTCCTTCCAGCTGTTACTAGAGATATAAAACTATTATCAATCAGTTTTGCCCATGATTGAGAAAAGACAGGGAATTGATATCACCATTTGACATTATTTGTTTAGTAAGAGAAGGGTCATTTCCAAAATAAAGTCAATAGATTTTCTCAATAGATCTGAACATTATACATAATATTATACATTGTATTTATTTTTTATTTTCTGCAACTTGAGACCTGACTGAAATTGTAAAATTTTACAGGTTTTGATTCATTGGAGAGAAATAACAAGCCTAAATACATACCTCTGACTATGTCTGTATCAGTTCAGCTCTCGAATTTGCCCATGTTCTACACTCCTCGTGGGCTACAGCATACTTGTAAGTACTTTAAGATCTCCTGGGATTTGCATTTCTGAGTTTCTCTAAATTTAAAAAAAAATTCTTACATGTCTTATTCTAGGTTCACTTTCTGAACCACCCCATTTTCTAGTCTGGTACCATCTTTTTCCACCAGTGAGAAAGAAATCTCACCAAGTCAGTAGTCTGACCATACATGGTCTAGGTTCAAGTCACTCAGTTTTGTAGAATATCTTGGGTAACATGTTTAACCCAGGCTTCACTAAACCAATTCAATAAAATTGACATTTGTGACTTTTTTTTTCCCTGCAGGATGCATAATGTAATGTCCTCTCTATGTTTTTATATATCACCTCCAAAATCATTAACAGACATACATGCATGTACCCGTATTTACAAGGACAGGACAGTGAAAATTCAGATTTGAAGAAAATAATTATTTTTAAAATTTTACTGTAACATAATTTCACTAACAGGTGCACCACCTAATAGTACACTGACTGTTCTCTGAAACATGAAATACATCATTATTGTAAGTTTCATGTTTGAACACTGGAAATCCATTACCTGCATTTTTAAAATGAAATACTAAATACTTGCTCATTTAAAATCCAGTAGCTTTGTTGCTGTTGTTTGCTTATTGGCTTTTAAAAAATATCTGGACTTAGTGAGTGCTAACAATACTTGTGAATTGCATTCTTTACACATTAATAATTGTAATTGCTCGATAAATTATAATTCTTTCCATTACTTGGTTTGTAACATTTATTTTACATTTATGTACACTTCAGGAGAAGAAAAATGGTATGATTTTTTTTCAACAGCTGGTGTTACCCTCACATGGGAGACCCTACAGGATGTTGAATATCACAGAAAACCCACGACACTGTTAGCCCTTAGAGAAGAAATTGAAAATGAATGTGCAATAATTTCAATGACCAAGGTTACCCAACCAGTAGTTTACTGTACTAATAAATGTCTGGTAGCTAATGGCTACCACTTTGAGCAACTCTTGTCATTATAGAGCCCAACGGTGACTCGTATTAAAATCTTGATGTCTCTAGTATTAAAATATTTGTACAAGGTTTTTCTTTTCTGAAGTGTGTACATTTTTTCTGGAGAACTGTGTATGTAGCATAATATAAGCCTGAAGATGTTTGAGTGCTTACAAAGTTGTCAGAAAAAAGGTTATTATGTAAAAATTGAATCCTACTAAAACTCATTTTAAAGTCCATATTGTTTACAAATATTTTGAAAAACCAAGTTTAAATATTTAATCCATTTTCTTCAAAGTATTAATTTAGACTATATGTAAGGAAAGTGAAAAGATATAAAGAGAATTTCTACATTTTATTTAAATGTAAAAGTATATCAAAAACAAACAATGAAAAATTATTTATGTATAACGTCATAATTAGAATAGCCATTGTAAAGCTACAGAAATACAGAAAACACTATAGATAGATTTTTTACAAAATTTTACTTAAAGAGAAAAAAAAGCAAAACAGAGAAAGGGTAGATATAATACAGAATTTCAAAAAATTCTAGAAATTGTTAAAGATATTTTAAGACAGCAGAAAGATGAAAGAAAAAATAAATAATATATAGTACCTATTTATCAATAATATTATATGTGAATAACCCGTGTTTAAATCAAATTGTTATGTCTTTATATATGCCAACTTTCATTTTCAGTGAATTGATGTGTATAGAAATAGTACTTTTTACATTGTAAAGTGTCAGGTGGCATCTGTTTTTAAAAAGCCATCTTTAATATGTATAGACCACTAGTTACAGGTGCTCATCTAAACAGATATATCCACATAAATGTAGATATTTATATATAAATATTGTGGTATCTGTAGGTTATTTTATGAATGGGCTAAAGACATAACTAAGAAGACCACAGCCAGGAAAATCACGTAAGCATTGCTTAGCCTCCTTCATATTCATGAAACCCTGTCTCCAGACTGCATTTTCAATAACACAGTGATGTCTTTTCTCGAAGTTACTCTGCAACATGAAGGCACAAATGAGCTTGAGCAAGCTTAGACCATGAGGAAATCAACCAGATTTCACTGACAGTAGGGCACTCATGATGTTGAAAAGTAGCATTTTAAAAATTAATGGTTTTGAAGGGGAAGAATGAAGAAACAGAATTAATCTAACCTAAAATCTACCTAATTTTCACTGTCATGAAACAGTTTAAAGCAGTGCTTTTTAATTTGCTTCCCTTAAGTAATTAACATATGAATGCCATGAACTTCTCAGACTATGTTAAATAAGAACAAAGAGCTATTATTTATATTTTAATAGATGAACTGATTTTGAACTCTACAACATGAAAACATTTTAATTGAGATATTAAAAATATATCATAGCAGAAATATTATGATTCTTTACTCAATTGGTAAGAAAATATTAGTTTCTCTTTCCTCTATTTCTGTCACTATAGTTTAAATTATAACAGATATTTTTTATATTGCCTCACAGATCACCGAGGACATATTCACTTCTTTAGGTTTTATTTCTGACTTTTCTTCAGATTTGATAATTTTTAATAGCTTTGAGATCAGTAAATCTTTCCTCTTTATTTTAATTGTTAAAATTTTAAAGCTCATCCAGAGGATATTTTTTTAATTTTAAAGAGGGCAAAATTTTAAGGAAAACAGAACACAAGAAAGCAATGTAAGAGACATAAATTTCAAAGCAAAACAATCAGAGATCTTCACTGTCTATAATATTATCTCTTGTTTTCTTCCAAATAGTTGTCTGTATCTTCACATACAGAGAATTCACATGAAACAACATAGTACAGAACTGATCTGAAGAGGATGAGGAAGGTGTTTTAGGTCGTCAAGACCAGACAATAGGGAGGCCAACACTGGCTGTCATAGTGTCTCTCATTCTCTTCAAAAATAGCTGTCTATACCTTCATGTATGTTGAACTTAAACAAACAAAACAAAACAGGCTAAAATCACTCTGAAAAAAGGATGATAGTTTTGCTAGATTTTACATCATGATATTACGGAATCAGCACTGGGTACTGTAGTGTCTCTTTTACTTCAAAGTAGTTGCTCATTTCATCATGTGTTGTATAATTGGTTTTCATAAACTGTTTATAAGCTCTACACGTGCATGAGTCTCTACATATATATCTATTTTTTCTGAATTAGGGGGAAAAACAAAACAAAGCAAGACAAAACAAAACAAATTTCTAGAAAAACATGAAAGAGTCATATAAAACCACAATACAAGGGAATCTACAATGGTTACTATGAGGTCTCAGCAGTATAAAACAATAATAATAAAAACAAAACATCATCCAGAGGATTTTTAATGTCATTTTTAATCTAAAAATTTCTTAGATTTTTTTTAAATTTCTTTTTCACCCTGACATATCCTAGGTTTCATTCACTAAAAGCTTATTTCCTTTTAACTTACTGAGAATTTCATAACCCAGTTACTTCCTCATCTAACAGTTATAACATTGTTTTATAGTTGTCTATTGAATGATTTTGGCCTTGAGAATGCCTCAAATTTTCCTGTTCCTCATGTACTGCATAATTTTATTTTAAATAGCTTTCTGCACATTATGATTATTGTATTGTGCATATATTTATTCTGTCCTCCAAAATGGAAATGGTTTTTAATATATTCAACTAACAAACTGAGCTAAAGCTATAGTATCTTGCCTTACCTAGAATGGGCAAATCAAATATCAGTTGAATTATTTCAGCAGCTTTATGTTGCTCTGATTTTGCTTTGCTTCTTCATGGCAAAGGAAATAGTGAGATATTTAACGAGTGTTCACGTACAATGTGGGCTCTTCAAGATATTCCCGAACCTTTGCTTTCTTCACTTTCTGGTGTAGAAACCTTGTCTCATGCCTCTGATTCATTCATTGTTTGTTTGTTTGTTTGTTTGTTTTGAGTCAGGGTCTTACCATTGTGTATGGGCTGGCCTTGAACTCTCTTGTGTAGCCCAGGCTGGCCTGGAACTCATGAAAAACCTCCTGCCTCAGCCTCCTGAGTGCTAAGATAACAGGCATGCATGACCTCACCTGGCTAAAGACACATACACCTCCGGTTCTTACACCATAAAAACAACAGGTTTTCTATGACAGACCAGTTGCTTTGGCTTAATAACATTATTCAGTGCTCTCTGAATAACGTCCTCCCTCATTGTAGAGCTGTGGGAATGGGAAACTTATTCCATGCTGCTGTTTTCTATAGTGTCCATTATCACCAAAGATCAAGCAGCTTTTCTTCATTCTTCAGAGCCATCAGACACTCCTCTATATATGTTGTTCAGAGTTTATAGTTGTCATCTGCAGTTTCTTAAGCACTAACACCACAATATTGCAGACTGAAACATATTTCTATTATAATTGAATCGCATGAATTCCAGAGTAGTAAATATATTTCTTCAGAGGCAGAATTGAAATAAAAATCTTGCTTGGAAAATACCTTCAGATCTAGTACTTATTCTCATACCCTTAGTTTTACAACTCAAGAGAAATCAATTAACTTTCTTAGTCATCAATGATTATGATGTTCCCTAGTGAGATGGCTTTCCTACCACAGTGGATTATATCAGTTTTAAACAATGGTAAAATTAATTTCACTTAGTCATACATGAAAATAATTTCCTGGTATTTTAAAAAAGGTATCTGTTAAAACACATCAAAATATTTCTGCTGCATAAAGGAATGTATGATGTATATAGAATGCAATGTTAGTTATGGAAATATAATGAATGGGAAAAATTGCAAATAAAATAGATTTCTTTCAGATAAATATATTAATAATAATAATAAATAAGGGTTCAAAATAACCATAAGGGTTTTCTTTTAGGAAAAGTTAAATAAACATGATAAATACCTACATATTTCATTGACAGTAGGGCATTCATGATATCGAAAAGTAGCATTTTAAAAGCTAATGGTTTTGAAGGGGAAGAATACAGGCAAAGAATTAATCTAACCTATAATCCACCTAATTTTCATTGTAATGACAATGACAATATTCACAATTATATTATCTTTTAGGTGAAAATCAAGATTTAACGTAAAATGTCTGAAATTTGTATTAACAATGATTTTTACTTCATTTAATAATAGTCAAATAGATATAGCTTATAGTTAGATGAATTGGAACTTTGCTGCAAAGGCCTTTTTCCTATGGCTGTTAAAACTCACTAAAATGAGAAAACCGCAATCATTTTGTCAACCTAAGTTTAAAAGCAAACGAAATTTTAGACAAAACTAAACAAAAGCATAAACAAAACTTTGAGTGATAAGATAAAGTACTGATCCAGAAATAGAAATATTTGATTTGTTGTACATTTGCTTTTATAGTTATTTTACATGTTTATCTAAAAATTTTTAAGATATCTTTCCAAGTATATTAACCTATCTGAAAAATTAGCATTTTAGACTATATATACGAAAAGAAGGAAGAAAACTACTGAATAGCAAATATTTCTCTTAATGTACATACTTTAAAAAGTAGATTTAGATATTTCTGTTGTACCCCAATAGCAAAAGCTTTATTTTAAAAAGATAAATTGTCCCATGCTAACAAGAAAATATGAACAGTGAGAATCTTGCTGATTTGTTCAATATTTCTAAACAGTAAGGAAATGAGTCCCATGAGGATTCCACAAATCCTGATCCCGGCTTCCTGACTTCATCGTGCAACCTAGATTTGTTTGTACACCTCTATTCGAGGTATAGTCAATTGGAATAAAATCACAGATATTAAGACAAAAAGCTAAAAGGAAAATTCTGATTGCAAGCAGAGAAGATTTATCTGATCTCTGAGGGATTAAAATCACTTCAGTTTAATTTGATCTACAATCTTATGTATTTCTAATTCATTAAAATATTAAATAAGTCAGGATTTAATTTTGGCACCCTTCCCACAAGCATATATTACCAGTTGTCATTAGTCTATCTTTTCTTTCTTAGTTATTTGCCTAAAAAAAAGAAAAGGAAAGGAAAAAATCTGAATAGGTTTAAAATAATTTGCAAGCTAAGTTTTATAAAATCCTATAATACATGTAAATTAAAAAACCAAATGCTTCTTATAGTTTCCCTTTAATCAGTTCATTTTGTAGCCTTTCCTCTAAAATAATTTATGCTGCATACATTCATCCTCCCCTTGTTCATAATAGTGTGATTTTCTCTGCTTCCCCCATGCATCCTCTCACTCTTTGTAGAATGGTATTCAATTAAATTGGATAGTAAATTTTTAATTGGTCAGTTCTCAGGCTTAGAGTTCTCTCAAAGCTATCCTTTAAAAATAAATTTCTAAAAATTCTGTTCCATCCTAGTAGAAGTTGATTTATAATTGACTCAAAAATATGTATCCAAAATATTGATAAGCCTTCTGATTGCAGGATTTGGGACACAAGAAATATTTAAAAATACATGGGATATGAAGTTGATCATTTTTCAATTAGTCCACAAGTCTTATAATAGCACATTTGCTTTTTGTTATTGTAAACAAAAAAAAATTAGATGTGCTTAGTGTGATCTCCTTTCCTGTTGGTCGAATTGAATAATTGTGAATGGGAGAATGAAAATGTTTCTCTGTTACAGAGGACTGATTAGTGTCCTGACACGCTCTTGGTGCCCAAATTTGAAGCTGTATGTATTTTATCACAATCATATTTAGAATTTGGTTATTTTTCTACTATGTGTATCATATTCTATGGCTTACTCACCACTAACTCTTTATTTTCTGTCTTTCAGTTTTATATACTGAATCCTCCATTCTAGAGATTCAGATTGATGATTTTCCTGTATTTACTTTAATTCTATCTTTGAGTTCATGATGGTGAACCAGTAATTGAAAAATTCTTTAACATAAATATAATTCAACAGCTATGTGCAAAGAAAAACACTTGGGAAATGGATGTGTGAGACTCAGAGGAATGCTACATGTTGTGGCTGCATTGAGGTCAGTAATTCAGGCTCCAAATGCCTAGAATAAGGGATTAGAGCAAAAACTTCTCCACAGAGAAGTATATGAAGGTATTATCAAAAGAAGAGAGGAAATAGGAAAAGAATAGGGAGAAAGAGAAATTCATATTGAGCTCTTAATTTTTTCATCAATTTGAGAAATGGCATGGTAATAATAGATTGAATATCTGACTCATAAGAATTAATAGGCAGATGTTTGTATTAATCAGTGTTCTCCAGAGGAACAAAACCAATAGAATGTACATCAATTACAAGACAGGATTTATTAGACTGGCATACAATACCAAAGGATGGATAGTCCCATTAATAGATGCCTATAGGCCAGCGAGGCAAGGAAATCAGTAAGTGTTAAATTAAATGTAAAACCTGAAAGGCTCTGAGAATGAGAGACCCAAGACACAGTCCAAGTTTGAGAATGAAGACCCAGCAGCTCCTGGTTGACCACTAGCGTAAAACTCCACAGCGTTTAGAGCCTGAACTACTATTAGTCTCAGCAAAAGTAAGCAGAGTCAAGCATGCAGGAGCAGCCAATTCATCCTTCATCAGCTTTTTATTCTACCTGGGTCGCCAGCCTACTGGAGAATGTCACTGACACTCTGGGCAGGTGCTCCCACTGCCCCACATGCTACTTATCTCTGCAGACACTGGCACTGTGCTCCATTGTTCTCCAAACATCTCTTACTCCAGTCAAAATTAATAACCAGAATTAATCTTCACACACTTTCTCAGTTTTCCAATGTGGCTGTAGACACTTTGTTTTGAGAAGTCACAGTTCTCAGTATAAGAGGTTTTACTATTATTTGAAGAAAAAAAAATAAAACACTCATTTTCAAGACAAAGCATTTAAATATATTAATCTGAAAATGTTCTCTTTATCTTCATATCCTTTATTACTGGGAATAATTATAAATGAGTATCTTTTCTCTCCTTCAAATATTTCTAAACCATAATGAATTTCCATGTTTTAACCTTAATGTTCTGAAGTGGACAAAATCAACTGAGAAAGTCTATCAGATATAAAAGTATTTAAAAATAGTGTGAAAGCCTAAATCAAATTCATCCATTAATGATAAAACACCAACACATATATATGTATGTATGCATGCATGCACAATTATATATACAATTAGTTTATTTGGAGGTTAGAAATCTTGCTCCATGAAGAGTCTATTTCTAGTGTAATACAAGAATTATCCTATTAAAATTATCTTTACTTTGAGACTTTCGAAAACTAAAATATTTAACTTCAAACAAAATTTAAAGTTCCAACAATGTTTGATGGTGATTCAAAATCATTATTCAACACATAGAGCTTTTTTGTAACTTTTAAATAGCAAAACATACAATAACCTATAATTTCTGAGATATTTTTCCACTCTATATTTTGACAAATAACAGGACAGACAGATGAAAAGTGATTTTTTCATTTGACAATGTTATTTCTCTGTTATTTATTGTAAAATAAAAATGAGTGAATTGAAGTTTTTACTCTTTCTTCTTTCTCCATTTCAAGAAAATATCTGGAAACTGATTTTTGTAGACACTTTTTCCCCCTAATGACAGGTAACTCCTTTTAAATGAGTCATTGCTAATTAGTTCAGAGCAACATTCCAAAAGAATATTTTATTTTTGGAACCCCGTTTTATTGATTTTCTGCTCCAGTAGCGCGACTAATTTACATCACAGTTAGAGCTTTGCAAAATGTTTGCAGCAAAACCCCAAACCAGATGATAATCACCTGACGTTTACCTGGGTTCTTCACTTTGTTATCATCCAAATCATCAGGCTCAATTCCTGAAAAGGTTCTTGGCTTTTACAACCATCCCCAATAATAGGAAGCATTCCTCTGTGTCAACAGCATTTCTGTTGCAAATTCTCCAAATTAATCTGAAAATGAAATGAGAGTCTATGGTTTTGGCTCTCCTTTGCTTTTTATTTTTGGTTCAGTGATGCCTGAAAGTCAAAATGAAACTGAAGTACTGGCCCTTGGGAACTAAAATGAGTAATTTAAATGAATACCAATGAATACAGCCTGCTGAATTTTATCAGTAAAATCCTTGCCAGAACCACAAAGTCTCCAGCACCTAAGAAGGATGCCAGTGGGCTATACAAATCAAGATACAGAGTAGTACCTGCTCTTTCTTTAATAACCATGGCCATAGGATCTTTTTCACCATGAATATTTCAAGCATACAATTTGTGGCAATATTTTTAAATAGTTTGGTCAGAAACAATCATTTTCGAGGACTACTGCTGATTTTGCCACGCAGGAAAATAGTGTTCAAATTAACTCAAAAGGTTATCTTGTACTGTTTTTTATATCTACTTTCAGGGAAAACTGGATGGATTGTTTAAAAAATGCACACACTTTTTACTATTTAATGCAAAAGATAATGTAAAATAAATAAAATACAAAGTAAAATACATTAAAATATAACAAGTCTGATTAAATGAAATGTAAATCTATGGATTTTTGTTGGTGAGAATAAAGAGAAAGCAAGATCGATCATGGCATTCATGGAAAGACTAATTAAAATGGTTTACTTTCTAAAAAAGGTATTTTATCATTCAAAAATATGTACCTTTTTCATGTGTTATTATACTTTAAATTATTTATGATTGATTATAGAGAAAAACATTTGTAATAAAATTGAGAGAGTTTATAGTATTCATTCTGTCAATAATTTTGTGTTCAACTTCAATATTCATTTCATCAACACTAATCTTTTTCAAATAAAATAAAATGTTAAATTCTGAATGTACATCTTCATTTGATATTACAAAACAATAGAAATGAATCTATGATATATATAAAAGAAAAGTTTACAAATCAAAAATTTTATACCCAACTAAATTATCTTGCAACAATAAACACTTCAGAAATATATGGCAAGTTCATAAAGATTTAAATAATTATCAATCGTTAATTTAAAAAATTAATTTACACACTTTAGGCTGCATGTTTCCAGTTATTCCCAGTAATGACAAGTCATTGCTTCAATAAAATTTTTATAACACTTTTTACAAAATAAATACCAAATTAGCCTATTTGTTATAAAGTTTAGTCAAAGTGAATTTAAAAGTGTTTAGGTTTTAAAATACATTAGCTACATGAACAATTAGCACATACATAAAAACAAATATTTTTAAATAACTGACATTTCTTATTAATGAAATATTTGTACTTGTTTATATAGTACATTATCTCAAACTTTGTTTGGATTAAATTTACCAGTTTGTGTTTTCTCTGCATATTGATTACCATATAATACATTTTTTAAAACCATACGGTCCATTTGAAAACTCAATATTGTACATGTATGGAGACTTCCGTTCCTCATGTTTAATCAAGGGTGCTTTATTCTGTAGAGACTTGGGTCAGTTAGTAGAGAGATAGTTCTATGATTTTTTGAAAATCTGAGACATGAGAACTTAAAAGTTGCCCAGATATGTCTCTTAAATATCCAAAATAAACAGTTTTTTCAGGGTATGATGCTATTCAGATATTTGTAAATACATATATACATATAAATGTATATAATATTGAATGTATGGATTACCTTGAGCTGCTATATTATACAGCATTAGTGGATAACATATAATGTTATCAATACTTTGAATCAATAATTTAAAATATAACGATGGGTCCATGTGAGTTATCAGTGAAATCCTGAGAGTGGAGAGAACTGAAGCTATGGATCGATCACACATGCAGGGCTTGAGCAAGGCCCCCTGGGAATGTGGAGAGCTGGAGGCAAGCCACATCAAAGCTGTGACAGGGCTGAGAATGCACGATGTCCAAGGGATCCAGGCAAACAAGTTGCTATGCAGAGGTGTTGAAATTGACATCAACCTCCTGAGGATATAAATAAATGTGTCTTGGTGGTTGATTAGTTCCTTTTCCTCCCAGCTGGAGAGAGGTCTCCACCTAACCTCAGCTTTCTACATATTGTCTCTTACCTTTATTTCTCCATCTTCTTACACTTCTTTCCTCTGGGAATTTTGAAACCTGCATTGGATGCATTACCTGATCATAACAGTACATAGTTTCACAACCAAAGTTTTAGACAACTAAATATGAAGTGCTAAAAGTTGCAAAAAATCACATTTTAAACAAGAGATTAAAATTCATATTAAATGGAGCTAATGGTTCATGAGATTTACATAGATTTGTTCTAGAGCATAGAAGTAAACTGAGGTATTCTTGGCAAAAAAATAGAGAAATGGGTTTAATGTTATAAATAAAAAAGTATGTTAGATATAATTTATGAGACAGATATTATTCTTTAAGAATTTTATGGCTTCAGCTTTGCACATATGAGTGTTCTAGCATACGCAGAAAAATTTTGAAGAACTAATGCACTAATGCATTAAAAATATATTTCCCTTTGGTTCACTTTGTGTTTTCATATTTTTGACATTTTCACAATCTGCATTTATGTTTTTACTCAAAGAACATTAATTTCTATTAATATAAAATGAAGGAAATATCAAAAATTAAAGCATTTGGTTAATAGCACTAATAGATATTATCTGGAAGTCAGTAAAGATTACAAACAGATTGGGAATAAATAACTCAAATGTAAATCCATGTACATAAGCTGGATCTCAGTCAAATGTAAAAACATTTTGTAAGGCTGCAATGGGCAAGCACAGGATGCTATAAAGCAGACAAGACAGGACAAGGAATTTGGCAGGTCCCAGGACATCTGAGGACATCTGGAGACACCCACAACTTTACAATGGAACTTCAGGGACTTTGCACACTGAGGTGCAAGACGTCTGGGTGCAGACTGAGGTGCAAGACTTTTACCATGCAAGTTCATGAAAATCTTCCTACATAATGTCCCGACCCTTCTTTCCATCCCTATTAAAAGGGAACACTTTTCCTTTGTTCCCTACAGAAAGTCTCTTAGCATCTGTCTGCCTGCACCCAGGCACCATAAGTTCCATGCTGCTTTGCCTTCACATAAGCCTGGTGGACTCTGCTGGTCCCCACCCCTTGCTCCATGTGTCACATGTGGAGCTGGAACCTGAGGAGGGAAGCAAGCTCGTTCTGACAGGATTTAAACTGTCTTGTGCTTTCACTGCAGCTGAGTCCACCGAGGAACATCCTTAGAGCGTGGCCTCCGCAGCTGCAGCTGTGCCCCTCAGATGGAAAAAGCCCTCAGTCCCTCTCTCCCTCTTCTTCCCCAAGCCCACTGCCAAGACCATGGACCAGACAGCGCCACAGCTCCTGCCATGTTCACGTCTTCAGGACAGCTAAACACACTCCTAGTTCAAGCTCCTAACACTCTCTGTGCCTTAAAACCCTCTTCTCTGATATTGCTGAAGCAGCCCAGACCACCGTTTGCACCATTTGTAAATCACTTTATGATGTTTCTTTAAAGGGATGTTTTACTCTTGTGGACAAGGTCTTGTATATGTTTTATACATGTTACATTTAGACTCACTTGAAATTTTTCCCTGTGACTGCTCTGAGTTTTAATCTTATCTTACACAACACTAAGTAATATTATATTTATATTAAAACTAAATACTATATTATATTTATATATTATATTAGTATATATATTTATATATAAACAGTATATTATATTTATATATTATATTTATGCTAAAACTAAATACTATATTAAAACACTAAGTATATATTATATATAGGTATATATAATATATACTTATTAATATATTATATATACATATGTATACCTATTATATATACCTATATATATATATATATATATATATATATATATATACCTATGAATAAACCAAGGGACTCCTTCCACCACTTAAGTGATACTAGGGCAGTGGCCACTCTTAAGATGTGGAGGGTGCATTTCAGTGAGACAATCTGGCCTGATCCTCTTCTACACTCTATAGGAAATGTGTAGCCAGTTTTTCCTCAGTTTACTTTCTGCCTGATCTTCTGCTGGTGCGGAGACAATCTTAGCTCTTGAGACTCCCCATTCTCACCTTCCTGGTTGAGTGGTGACTCATGGGCAAGTTGTTTCGGTAAGTCATGTGAGCATGAGAAGAAAAGACTTCCTTTCTCTGATCTAATTTTTAATCCTTTCCTGCCATTTCATATTTTTCCTCTTTTGGAGCCATTTAAGATTAATGGGGAAAAAGTTATTTTGCTTATAAATTGTGGACTTTAAAATATTTACTGTAAACTTATAATATGCTTGCTAATAATTTTGACATATAAGTACAGGCACAGATTTTTTTTTTGTACCAGACATTGAACTCATGACTTCATGCTTGCCAGGCAGACACTGCTGCTGAGCTATATCCCTGGCACTTGTGCCATTACAAAAGCTGAATTCTATGAATACATTCTTGTTCCTTCTGTCTGTGTTGTTATTCAAGATGTTAGATGACAAGTTAGGTCTATATCAGACTTTAAAATTCCCTAGAATTTTTCCTTATCCTCTTTATAGAGGGTATTAGTGGGTCTTCCTAATAAAACATTTGTTGGTTATATTCATAACAGTCTTGTTAATTTTACTGCTTAGCCCATACTTACTTAACTATTTCTTTGGCCCCAATTATGACCAGAGACACATTAGTTGAAGGCCAGGGCTCCAGGTCAACAAAACCCAAGGGATAAGCTAAATGATAACACCAGCTTTATTAAAGTCTACATAAACACCAGTCATCTCAGTAGACAATTGAGAGCCTTGTCATCACCTACCTGAAAAATTCTTCAACCTTTCCACATCTACTCATTACATGACTTACTTTATATTAAACAGTATTAGCTAAACAATTCTCAGAAACCCTTTTGTCAATTCAGATGTTTTCTTGTTTCCTTCTCTGGCTTTGTCCAAAATTCCCATTTCCTCCCCAATATCCAAACATAGGGTCTGGAATACCTCCTCCCCTTCCCTAGCTTTCAATAACATACCACCCTCCATCCCACTAAAGCCAAGTCATCCCTGTTCCCTCCAGCACTAATAACCTGTCCCCAATCATGCTCTCAAGGAAACAGAGCTAATTATGTCTCACCTGACCTCTCCTCTTTGTGTAAGTTACAAGTAATCTCCCCCACATCTATCAAGCTGACTAAAATTCCAAAAATGCCCAAATGCCTACTCTCCTCCTGGTCAACAACTAAAAATGCCATTTTATTATGTTTTCCTGAAGATCTTACTCTCAAATTTTACTAAAATTCCAGTCAAATTGTCTGTTACCTTAGGGATGTAATACTTTCTCCCATGCTTGTGGATACCACACTCCTAATAAAACTCCCTTCCTCTTGCCTATGACCTTTGGCTCCATTCACATGGATGGCAGCTTCAAGTAATCAAAAAAGTCTCTTAATCTTAATTGATTCTTTGCTAAACTGTTCCAGTTCTACCTTAGCCAAAGTGCTGGCTCTGCATTTCCATGTTAGCAACGATCTATAGGCCATTCTAGACCTTCCCCAATCCAGTCTGGATTTCCATGCCTTCTCAGACTTTTCTCTCAGTGTTTTCAGGATCATGTGCTAGAAATTTTCCGCAGACAGATGCTGGTGTTGACTTCCTCTCAGCACAGTCCTCTTCTCACTAGGTTGCCCACTGAGTCCATTTGCCATGCCTGAAGCAGCCATGAGACCAACACTCATTTCCCTTTTTCTTTTTCTTCTTCTTGTTTATAACAACAAAACGCAAGCATGCAAGGCTGTAATGAATCTGACTCTCCTAGACCCCAACCTACTTACCAGCAGGAACACTATTCTCAGCAGGGAACTCGGCTCAGCACCAAAATTATCATGGGCAAGCTCGGCATGCCATAAAGAAGACAAGATAGAATGGGGGATTTTACAGTTCCTGGGACATCAGGGGACATCTGAAGATGCCTGAAAATCCATAGTGGACCTTCAAAGGCTGTGGCTATTGAGATACAAGACAGTCATAGAACTTTGACCACAGATGTTTTTATTAAAATCTTTCTACCTAAGGTCTGTGGCCCTCTTTCCATCTCTATAAAAGCAGCACATTTCTCTTTGTTCCCTACAAAAGGTCTTTTCTCCTGTGACTGCAGGCAACCCAGGCACAAAAAATTCCAGGCCATGTTGTCTTCACAGAAGTTTGGTAGTCTCTACTTCTTCCCTCATCCCATGCATTACACTTTGGTGTAACATCTCTGATATATTTTTGATTCTTTGTGGAAAATGCTTTTGTGTGTATTCCACAATATTTTTTACTGTTTGAAAAATACTTTTGAAGATAAAAAGGTTAAAATGCACAAGAAAATTTTGTATCAGTCCAAAACAATCTGTAGTCATAAAATGTCTTTATGATATTTTATATACAATAATTTTAAAACTATGCCCTTTATCTTTTGCTGGTGAATTAATAAGACACAGAAGTCGAGTCATTTGCTAGAAAGATATTTTTATAGTGTCTCTAAATTCAAAGACTTCATAACTGAAAATTTTCCCAAATATCTCTCCTTAGAACAACAAAAACTTCACTCATGGTCTCTTTGTGGTACTCATTATAGTATCATGTTTCTCCTCTGTGGACACCATGACTTTTTATTATGGGACAGTTACTTTCGTGAAACTACTTCTGATTTAACATGTAAATAATTAAGCTAATGGGAAAGGGGAAATGAACAAATCCAGAAGGGTCCGATATTATAGGCTTTCAGATTGCATCTTAGTGAAAAGAATTTTGACATGCAAATGGAATTAAATTTCTTTCTTTTTTCTTGTTACTGTTGCCTTAATTTCTTGTTACTGTTTTCCTATATTTAGTATTATAATGTAAGTAATGTTTGCCATGCAATTTGCTTTCATTTTAGCTTTGACTTTTTCCCAACTGGGTTGCTAATTTCATTTCTATATGTAGATTGTTTTACCACCAATTAGTGCTAGATGACATGAATGAAGGTTTCTTAAAACTGCTCTCAATTCTTTTGAACCACATGAATATATTAGTTGCCAATTAGTCTGAATTCCACTCTCATCTTCTAGTCACTTATCTTATCTTCCCTACATGGAAAAATGAATTACTTGCTAGATGGCCAAAATCTAAGAGAAAATAAATTAAATAATGATGATAAAAAATCACATGAAATTATTTTTATTAATTTATTAATTTTTAGATATATATATATTGTTTGTTCAACAATGACTTTTAACCCTAGAATAGTTGATGCTACAGTGTTATTAGTAATTTATTACTTAAATGCAAAATTTTAAAAAATATATCATCACATGCTTTAAACAGATAATTATAATTTTTAGATATTTTTATATTTGATTAATTGGAATATAGTATTACTGATACAGTGTTAATAGTAAAATGTTACTTGTTTTAAATATGTTTTTATATATACTTTTATATCAAGAATGAAACATAGATCTTTATCTTCAGTGGAAAAATAGGTTTAGGAGTTTACCCACAAGGTAGCAAATAGAACAATAAGCAGAATTAGCTCCAAACAATTAGACAGTCATGGCTGTGTCTAGATGGGCCCCAAAACCTCATGCAGTCATGGGTGGGGTTTTATGGAGGTGGCTGAATGTAGTGTGTGATGATGTGATCGAGGAAGGAATGGTAGGATTATGGATGTGCATGCTACCTGCCCTAAGAGCAGGTAGTCTGGGTAACATACAAAAGACAGAAAGAGGCTTGTGTCTGGGTGGTTGCTGTCTTGCTGCTTGCTGCCTCCCTGCTTTGCAATGCCTCTTGCCATGCAAATCAGCCAACTGTGGATTGAAACCTCTACACACCATGACCTAAATAAACCTTTCCTCCTCTAACGGTTGGTATTGGCTGTTTTGTCTCAGCAACAAGAAAAGTAATTAAGACAGGCATTTTTGAGTATTTTAAAATATAATTATGTACATTAAGTGTAAGTTCTTGTATCAGTTTTAATTTCCAAAAAACCAAAAAATATATGCTTTTCATGAACTAGTGGTAAAGTATGATGTACACTGTGGTACTTAATTAAAATAGCTTGATTGAGCAAATAAATTTCTAAATCCTAATCTAATATTTATGTTACCACCCTACAAATCATACACCCAAACAGTAGCACAGTGTACCTACTGTTTGTATTTTCCCTGTAGCCACATCCAGCAAGACATTCAAAACCAAACAATCATCTTCCAGGCTTCTTCCTTTCAGTCTGACATGACTCTCCTGTATTAATCACTTTCTCTTTCCCTGAAATAAAATACTTGACACCTGCAACTTAAAGAAACAGAGGTTTATTTGGTTCACAGTTTCCGGTGAGTTCAGTCAAATTTACCTGGCTTTAAGGTAGAAAGATCATGATGAAAGGGCCTGGTGGAGGACATATGCTCATCCTCTGGCAGCCAAGAAGCAGAGAGGGAAGAAAGGAGGTAGAGATAAGAATATACAGCTCCACTCCTAGTGACCAGCCTCCTCTGACCAGGCCCTGCCTCTATAGCATACTCATCTGTAAATTCATCAGTGGATTAATTTGCCTTCAAGCCACATGAGCCTTGGAAATGGTAAGAGGACATTATAGGTCTAAACCGTGTCAACCACCCTTTGTGATTCATTTCTGTATGTGTCAGGATCAGCAAGAGTTCAAGACATATTAGCTAATGTCAGCACAGCTGTGCTGATGTCTAGTGGGTAATATTCTCATGTATATCATCAGTGAAAGAAAAGCATCTAGCCCAATCAGACAGATGCAGAAGGATAAAGACTTCAGCCCTTGTCTGGTGTTCACCATAGGAATGACCACCTTGGAGATCAAAGCTGATTCTAAATCAGAGCACTGAGATTCTGGCTTTGAATTATACTTATGGAGGTACAGGAAAAAGGTCAGTCTATCTGTCTGAATTGTTTTGCTTTCCAATATATAAATTATGAATAAAAATGATGTATGAGGTCATAATAAAAAACTGATAAATGGTATTGATTAATATTGGTGAAAAGTATATAACATGATATTCAAACTCAATGATATTATTTATTAATAGGATTTTGTCTTCCTAGTTCATAATTGAAAATTGTATATAGTTTTATTTCTGTGATGTTTATTTAAACTTCAGCTACCTGATATGATCTGGGATTTGGGAAACTTTTGCCATTTCAAATGGTTCAAAAATTATCCTACAGAATTAAAATCCATTCTAATATTTCGGGGCTTATTACAATGACAATTATTCAATACAGGTTTTTTATGTTATAATTTTCAGCATATTTATGGTTGGTTTTTCCTTTTTTTTTTTCAACTGGGGATCAAACTCATGACCTCATGTTTACCAGGTAAGTACTTGAGCTGCTAAGCTAAATCCCCAGGCCCAGTTTTTCTCTTTTTTAAAGCAATTTAAAAGTTCATATTTTATGAGAATTTTTGCATCTATGTTTGTTAGAGACAATGGCCTATTTTTAACATTTATGGTTAGTTTGTCTCTGGTTTTGGAATCAGGGCAATGCTAGTTTCCAGGAACATTAGGATTGCTACATCCCTTTCAACTTCTTTAAAGAGTTTGGAGAATTTGAGCTTTGTCTTCATTGAAGTTCTTATAGATTTCTGTGCAGTTTACATGCTTTCTTTTGCTATTAATTTCTAGTTTCGTTGTGCAGTGTCTGATAATACAAACAGAACAATTTAAACTTTTTGCTTTGCATTTACTTGAGCACCTTTTTGGTTGATATGTGGTCTATTCCAGAGAAACTTCCTTGTGGTTCTGAGAATGATGTATATTCTGTTGTTGTTGGGATGAAATGCTATAGATAACTCTTAAATCCATTTGTTCAAAGATTTGGTTCAACTCTAATATTTCTTAGTCAAACTGGTATCTAGTTCATTTATCTGTTAGAGTGGGCTACTGAGGTCCTCCACTATAATTTTGTTGATGTTTATAAGATCTTTATATCCAATAGTGTTTGTTTTTTGAAATTAGATATGCCATTGTTCGATGTATAATTGTTAATCTCTTCCTATTGAACTGTTCCCTTAACTAATATGTAGTGACATTTTCTGCCTTTTCAGATCAGTTTTAGCTTAAAGCCTGTTTTGTATGGAAATAGGAAAGGTTCCTCTAATTGTTTTGGGAGTTCCCATTGTATGTATTGTTGCTTACAATCCTTTGATTTTTAGTCTATAAATTTTTCTGAGGTTACATGTGTTTCTTATATACAGTATGCTGTTGAATTTGCTTTCTTGATCAATTCTACCAGTAAGTGCCTTTTGACTGGGGAGTTGAGATTGTTCATATTTAGAGATATTACTGAAAGGTATTGAATTATTCCTATCATTGAGGTATTTTCCCATTGCTGATTCTCTTTCTTTCTCTCCCACTTAACTGCTCATCTTACCCATTTTTTTTCATTCTATTACACCTCTCTGTGTATTTCACTTGATTGTCACTTTCTAATATATTTTTCACAATTATTTAGAGTGGTAGTTTGGTGGTTATGAATGTCTTTAGGTGATCTTTAAAATGGATAAATCTTATTTTTCCACCATGCCTGAAAGATAATTTTGCAGCATGTATCAATCCGTGTTGGAAACTACTTTCCTTTAAGACTCGAAACATTTCATTGCAAGTTCTCCAGGCTTTTGTGCTGAGAAGTCTATTGTAATTCTAGTGCGTTTTCCTTTGTAAGCCATCACTTTCTTTTAAGATTTTGCTCTTCAATTGTATTGCTGGGATTTTGACTATGATGTGTCATGTGTAGGTTCTTTTGTGAGGATAGATATTTGGGGTTCTGTGTTGCTTATCTATTTGTTAAATTATTTTTCCATAGTTCCAAATTTTTCTGCTATTATTTCAGTAAGCAGGTTTTTATGTCTTTTGTGCTTCTGTCTGGTTCTTTATTATTTCCAATTAATCTTAATTTAGTCTTCTTTGTTTCATGATCTGTTTGGTTTTTCTAAGATATCTATCATTACTTGGTCACCAACAATGGCCCAGGCTTATAGTTTTAAAATTATGTCCTCACAGTGGTTTCTTTTGCTGCTTTACTTTTGCTAGAATTTTTAAGCTCCTAAATTTCCATTTGATTACTTATTATGGAATCCAGTTGTTTTCCATGCTGATCATTCATATTTTGTACCCTTTTTATTTTTTAGCTCAACTAGCTTTTATTATTGTCCTTTGCAGGCTCACTGACAGTTTTATTAGGCACATTATTTGTTAAATTATATCATCTTTGAACTAGTCAAGCATTTTACTAATATGTTTTGCAATCTCCTCTGTTATTCTTGCAAATAATTTGGCTACCTTTTGATTTCCTTTTCTATGATGTCTTGTAGATGAGCTTTGGGGAGCTGGGAGTTTGTAGAGGAATTTCAAAACATTTTGCTGCCTTCTCATGTTTGTATTTTATGTTTGTCTGTCTGTTTGTTTGTTTGTTTATCTTGCTGAGGCTTATGAATCCATTGCAGAAAGAAGTTCTGTTACCAGTCTGGAGACATTTTTAGTTAATGTCTGCCTTGACTGTGGATTGCTATCAACATTTTCCTCTATCCAAGGAACTAATCACTTCTCTTTATTTGGAAGAGGAGGCTACAGCTTTTTGGGTCAATACCCGGTTCTCCATGAATGAGCTAACATCAAGGCAAGCCAGATATTAGCATACAAAGAAAACCAATTGGTAAAAACAACTTAAACACTTTTGGCATTTAATAACATCAGCAACAATAATAGTGTCAAAGAGAAAGTGCATATTGGCATACCCTAAGAACACATAAGTACCACTTTTATTTGTAGAAAAGAAATCTATAATTAAACACTAAAAAAATGAAATATTGATCTACAATAAATATTGACTAAATGAAACAACTTTGACTCAACTAACAATAGAATGGTATTCAACTACAATAGCATAGAGTAAAGCATCTAATGATTCATAAGTCTTAATAGTAATGCTGGTAAAGATAGAGGAATTGAGCAACTGGAGCATGAGAAAAGGAAAATTCAAACTGTTAATGAGAGATAAGTAGAAGAGGAAGGTGAGGTTGGAGGCCCTATTGTGGAATGAAAGGAAATTAACAGTAGTATTAGGTAACAGTAACAGAAAAAAAAAATCATGAGCAAGAAAAGAAAACACAGAGAACAAAAGGAAGGAAAAAAGAATAAGGGAAGAAATTAAAAAGATACATTGAAAAATAATAAGAAGAAAGTAGAACACACAGAAAAAGAAGAAAGTTCTAGTGCTGCAGATCGGGTTTGTGCTTTGTCCCTGTGCTTTGTCTGCTGACCCTCTGGGCTTACCTTCTCTCCCCGGGAACTGTACCCTCTGTCATAATGTTGTTTGGGTGGTTGATGCTTTTACTCCTCCCTACATATGTGAAACAAAATGCAGTCAGTCTGAAGTAGTCAGGTGGTCATGGCTAGGGCACAGTATCCAGGGTCACAGAGTTGAGTGGAGAAGAATATAGCTATCAGTGCATGACACAACACGGCTCTTCGAATGTGAGTAGTGTGGATCCTTACTATTTCTTCTTAACAAAGTTGTTTTCAAAAATTAAGTATATCTTTTTCTTTATTATCTACTTCATTAGTTTTCTATTATGTTATTAATTTTTTTATCTTTTTAATTTATAGTGTCTTATGTTGAAGTCTTAACATGTTAACTTTCAATCATTTTAATTAATAAAGCAAATTATAAGGACCAAGAATATAGCTCAGCAGCACAAGTGCCTGCCTGCCAAGTGCAAGGTCTTGTATTTGATTTCTAGCACAAAAAATTTATACGATTACATGCATATTTTCTTTTATTTAAACTTTAATCACTGCTCTTAGTTTTTTTTAGAAAATGTGACATTTATTTTGAAGACAGAAATTATTAAAGTTACTTGCTGGTTATTTTTCTTGGTTACTTAATTCTGGGCAAAACTGTGGTCAGAGAGTGCTAGCTTTCTATACCTAGGAATATATTGAGGGATGTGATGGGATCTAGCTATACTTTCTTTCCTTTTTGATTGCTAGAGTTGCTTAAGCTGATCCAGTTGGCCATATGGAATCCCTTTCCTCATTCATTGTCCTCTCTTCCTTTCCTGGTGTTATATGTTTCCTGGAGGAGGAAGATGTGCCTTGACAGAGGAGCACTTCGGTCAATGTTATATGAGTAGCTATGCTCCCCTGCTACAATCACCAAACAAGTTCTCAAAAATGTATGGATGTTTTCAATTTGACTATGGAAATGAATTACATTAAATCCTTCATATGTACAAAATAACGTATAGCCTGTATTTGTTGTCTATGAATTAGTTATATCTAGTACCTTGAGTATTTTTGCTCTACAGTTGAAATTCCATATACTCATATTTTTTCCCTTTGCTATTTTAATTCTCATAAAAATAAATTACACTTTTTGGTATAATTATAATTCTAACAATTTAATGTTTCTAACATAGTGTGCCACTTATACTTTACTGTCATTTTGTGTAGATTACATTATTTAGTATTTTTATTATACATTTCATGATTATTATAACTACTTTCCTCTCTCTTGTTGCTGGGACAAAATATCAATGCTCAAATTAAGGAAGGAAAGTTTTATTTACCTCACAGTTTGTGGAGGGTTCAGTCTATAATCAGCTGACTCCAAGGCAGGGTGGAATGGCAAAGGGGCAACAGTTGATTGTGGGAGAAGACAGAAAAAGCAACAAGAACAAAAAGAAGAAAAGCAAGAAAAGAAGACTATTTCTGTTTCCTATATTGTGTGTAGGCTACCAACCTCAGTATGGGTGTAGCACTCACACCCATAAACCAAACATTTGACCATGAATCAATCACAAATTCTGGAAGCCTGCCTCAGTGACTACATGAGGCTTTGGGAGGGGCATCGAGACACAAATCAGAACAATAACCTACATTCATTATCTACATCCCTAAATATCTATTGTCTTTCATTGAAAATTTTCTCCATTTTTGGATATCCCTCTCTACTCACAATATTTTAGTTTAGTTCATCTTAAAATTGTTTAGTTTAGTTCATCTTAATGCTAAGATTCCCCATTCCAGAAATCCACTGATTTCACTGTCATTTATATCAATATTTCTCATATTAATCCAAAATAATATTAGAAATCAAGATTTTGAACTCTTTGTGTGATGATAGAGTTACAGATTTAGGTAGAAACATTCTAGACAATAAGACAGGGCTGGGCCCTTGAAGGAGCCAGAGCAGAAGACCAAATACCTTGCAACTATGGAGGAGACAGACATCTCCCATTGTGGAGCAGACCTCAAGAAAAAGATCAATCAAATGCACCCACATCTTAGAAATACACATCAGGGATTGATATTCTAAAGAGGTCTCTGTCACTCTGAGAAAGTCAGAAAGAACCTCGAACCTAACTCTCTACAGGTAAAGAGCCCCTGCTCTATCTTCATGCATGTTTGCTATGTGACTCACTTCCCCATTTGTACCCAATTTAATCAATTTTACCTGAGCAATTACTCTTATTGGTAGACCATAGTTCTGTCCTGTCTCATACCCATGTAAGGAGTTCCTATGTTTTCCCTACCTTAGAACTACCTTATTTTGTGGTTTTGCTCTATAAAATTCCCTAGAAAAGACAGTATTTGGCAACCCACACAGGAACTCTTCTGTTTCTCTCAAAGAGAAGCTTGCTTTCTCTCAATAAATATTTCTCTCAATAAATATTCTGCTCTTAACCTCCATTGTTCCTAAAATTCATTCTTAAATTTTAGAGAACATGAACTCATACCAGATGTCTATTAAGTTTGGAGTTTCTTTCCCTGATAAAATTTGGAGGTTTTCCTCCAAGATCACTGGATGGAGGTAAGAGTTCACTTTTATTTAATAGACTCTGGACTGGGACTTGTTTAGGTGACAAATTTTTAATCCTTCAAATTTTGTTGTCTTTGCACACATCTTGTAATTTCTTATGCTTTTTCTGTTATAGTTTTGTTAAAATTATGGTATATCTAAGTTAAAGCACGGGAAGTTTATACAGTTTTGTTCTTGTACATATTGCATTTAAAACTGTCACTAAATTTTCTGATACTCTTGACAATAAAAATCTAGCTCAGACTTAGAAAATATTCATGCCTATGAAACCTGGGATTCCTTCCATGCTGGTGGCTGGCCTTAAGACTTGGAGGACAGGTTTCATTGTGACCGACTGGTTCTGATCCTCCTCTACACTCTAAAGGAAATGTCAAGGCTACTCTGCTTCAGCTTCCATTCTTTGGCTTTATTTCTCATCTTTTCCCACCACATTATAGTTTCCTTTTTAGAGGCATGTAAAATTAGAAAGAACTCTACTTCATTCCAAGTTTTTCCTCCTGCTAAGTTAAGTCTATAGAAACTGAGTATTTGTTAACATTGAAGACAGGGAAGTCATCTTAGATGAGAGACACATATCCTATTTCTGGGTCAAATTTGACATCAGAATTTTACCCATCCAAGAGAGCACACATAAAAGCCATGTCTCAGCTTAGCATTCTGTGAGAGTCTCCTCCAAAGACTGAACCTGAGACGCAGTGGAAAGAACCAACTTCTAGGTGAAAGCAGAAGGAACTGTTTCCAAAAGCAGAACACTTACTGGACAGTAACACATTTAGACTAAGGGAGATTTTCCAATGT